>JAOVVB010000037.1:36665585-36683505 GCA_028570985.1 Heterobranchus longifilis | reverse complement strand
GAGGCTGGAAGAGGGGAGGTTGTCCAGTTGAACAGACTGGAAAATCCATGTACCAGTTACAGAGTGGTGATCAGATGCCTAGCTGTTTCAGCTTTAAGACTAGCTCTGAAGGACTAACAGTATTGAAAGCTGAGGTGTGTTTGCCTTCTCACCTGGTAATAGCTCTGCTTTGAGCCTGGGCTCTTTTATTAGGCTAATTGGCATTTCCAAATTACCCATAGTGTATGATTGATTGTTTGTGTGTGTGTGTGTGTGTGTGTGTGTGTGTGTGTGTGTGTGTGCATGCGGGCCCTGCAATGGATTAGCACCCTGTCCAGGGTGCACTTTGCCTTGTGCCTAAAGGCCCCTGGGAAAGGATCCAGGCTTCCACGTCCCAGTACAGGATAAGCTCTATAGTGGTTGGATGAACTAATAAAAATACAGTAAGTCCCCAACATATGAACATGTTTAATTCCGAGAGCTCGTTCATAAGTCCAATTTGTTTGTAAGTCCAACAAACATTGTCCAGGTACTAGGATACTAACAATCAGCTATACACAGTATCTTGATCTTGTCCTTGTTCTTTAGAATCATGCCAATAGTTGAACGGTTCATATTAAAAGAACGAGCGATGTCTGCCATCTTTTCACCTTGCCCCATTCTCTCAGTTATTTTTACTTTTGTCTCTATGGTTATTGCTTGGTGCTTGTTAGCAGCTTCATCGCTGCTGCTTATACTCTCGCTTTCGGACGTTCTGGGATGCCATGCTGCATGCACAGGGGACATGTGATCTAACTTCCGTGATTGAACACGCGCACGAGTGCATATTCGTATCTTTAAAAGTTCATAACCCGAATGTTCATATGAAGGAGACTTACTGTATTTTCCTAGCGGTTTTACATTTTACATTTAGGCATTTGACAGACGCTCTAATCCAGAGCGACTTACATTTTTATCTCATTTTATCTTTTAATAATTCATTATTTCATGATGTAATACTGTAGGTTTATATGATGAATAATAAATAATGAGACAATTGGAATTAAATACAACAAAACAACAAGTGATTGTAATGAGTTAAAGTTATGAGATAAAAATAAAAATAACACCATTTCACTTAAAAAAAATCAGTTTCTATTTAGTGCTTTTATTATACTCACAGGGAAAAACATAAAACATTTTTGATCTATTTTAATGATTATTTTTACATTTATTATTTGATTCAGGTTTGTTTCTGTTTAAACCCTTACAATTTTGTTAACATGGTGAGACTTTGTTTCTTCTTCATTCTTGAACACATTTATATTTTAGCGCTGCTTTTAAAGATTGGAAGGAAATTGTGTCCAAAATAAAAATTCTAAATTTAGGGGACCACTCTGTGTGTGTGTGTGTGTGTGTGTGTGTGTGTGTGTGTGCGCAATCTGCTTCTCAACCTACAGGTGGCAGCGACTTATTGTTTAAAGAGAAGAGTAGGTGAGAAGTGCTGGTTATTACATTTATTATCATGTTTAATGATTAATTACACGACGAGGACGCAGATCAGCTCCTCCGAAGTGTCACAGAAAATAAAACCTCAGACTCATAACCACCAGCAAAGGGTTCAGTCCTGTTGGAGTAATTATTTCCTTATTGTGGAATTAGACTTTTACGTCTTTCCTGATGTTTTTTAGTTTCTCCAGCTTGCAGCATCAACCTGTTTCAGTCATGTGACCTTTTTCTCTTAGCCACAATGTTTGTGATCTTTATGACCAACAGCAGAAAAGCAGTGGTGGAACATCTAGTCCCAGTCCTGTGAGTTCTCATCAAACTGTGTGTGTATAGAAATGCTCTTACTTTCACTATTAAACACAGCTCTGATTTCTCCTGGAGTAATTTTACTGTGCAGCTTCACCAAGCGTTTACGTGATCTCCCAAGTTGAGAGCTACAGTAAGCTCAATCCTTCCAGGTGTTAATAATGCTGATGCAAACTTTTTAATCTAGTTCCAGACGTTTCAGCTTTATGTCCCTGGTTGTCTTTTTAATTTGGTTTATTTGACCCTTCCTAAATGACGAGTTGTGGTGTTCAGGTACCTCTGCATATGCATGCCCTGCTTTATGAATTTTTGCCTTAAAAACCTAAATTTTGCAAGAAATTTGGCACATGAAGCATTTTCAACAAAATGTTTATTTCATATTTTACGTCATTTATATGTAATTACAATCATTCTGTCTAAGAAAGTCGACCTGTTTGAACCAATGACTGAAAGTCCACTGCTGGTATGACATCATGTACATGGTGAGTTTACAGTATGTAAGTTTCTAAAACCACACTAAAAATCCGGAAATGTATTCATTTGTTTTTATTGCTATTTTATTTAATACATAGAATAATAAAAAAAATTAACAGAAAGAAAACTGCTTAATGGTTTAAATAGTGAGATTTCTGCACTTTTTCTGGTTCTCTATTTTAAGATTGTAATTCAGTGGTGTCCAATCTTCTCCTGTTTGAACGGGCCTTTGTGTGTGTGTGTACGCAAATTTTCATCCCATCCAAGCAGAAGCCACACCTGATTCCTCATGTTTAATTAGTTGTTCTTGGCTTTGAATGGACTATCAGGTGTGTCTTCTGCACCTACACACACACACACACACACACACACAGAGGCCGTTTCTGGCGCAGATTGGACATTGCTGCTGTAATATAATATCAGACATTCCCAAGTCTTCTCCCTTTTACTGAAACACACATTTAGTCGACCCTGATCTGAAGTCCACGCCAGACTGAGTGAAAAGAGAAAGAGAGATGTTCTAGAACACCGCCCCAGACCATTGCCCAAAACGGTGTTAGAGCGTGATTCAAAATGTTCCCAGAAAATTGAACAGTTTAACTTTTTAGGAACCAAAACCCAGCACGTTGTAAGCCTCATTTCTAAAGATTTTCTTTTCACTCACAGTTTTGCTGACTGTCAGGAAACGGAGGAGACGGGACGCAGGTGCAGCCTTCTTCTTATTAAAGTACAAAACACACACACACACACACACAGCATCAGGGACTAAACTAAGCAAGGGCTGGGAACTTGAGCTTGAGCTAAACACAGCATAAAACAGAAGCCTGGAACTAAAATAGAGAGTAATGAGAGCACACAGAGGAACAAACACAAACCAGGCGTATGGTTATCAGGGAGGCGGAGTCTGATAAATGTGACATGTAGTGCATGCTGGGAATTGTAGTCCAGCTCCACCTTTGGAGCGCCACAGTATTACTGTACCTGAGGATAAAATTTGGTTTGAATTGAATATAAAAATGTTAAACACTGTAGTACCAGGAAAGTCCTCTGATTCTCTGATTCTCTGATTGTTAAAATTTCAAAAGAACCACCGGACCTATGGCTCGTACAGTGAGGTTCACAGATAATAGGCTGATCACTGAGGTTAATAAAGCGACTGTGTATGGTCACGCCAAAGAGACTGTGAGAGTTACGTCTAAATGAAAACGGTTTGTTTCTTTACGAAAAATGGATTACTTTCTTAGTGGGATCCTGGGAAATATTTGCTCTTTTACAGTACAGAGTGTTTGTATTGTACAGTGTATGATGTGTCTTAAACTTGCATCAATGCTAATGAGGAGGTTAGAAGTCATGAGAGGGCGCTGTGCCTAGGAGACTGAGCTGGTTTGGCTGAATGATTGAATATTGATGACTTCTTCCACTTTTAAATGTGTGATATTTTATATATCAGTGATATAAGATATAATCTAGACGTTTTAGACGTCCTGGAGTTTGATGCGTATTCAGTCGTCTGTCTTCACTACAACAACATCATGCGCTGCGCTTTGTCTTCTGCATGGAAATTTCTAAAAATCAGGTTTGTTTCCATCCCCGAGGGGGAATCCAATCCCTCGACAACATGCTCCTAATGTTAATTTGGATGACGTAACTTTAATTAAAGCTACCGGACACATTAAAGGAGGCACACAGACGGTGGGCTTCTTCAGTAGCATTCTAAAGGATGAGATGTTTACGGTCAAACACACATACTCTAACAGCACCATCTGTTCGTTTCGTTTGAGCTCATGATGTTTTTTTTGCATCTCAGGAAAATCACACTGACCCCGGGTCAGCCGTACTCTCTGAGCGAGACGCTGTCGAATGTGCTACAATCACAATTCCGTTATTTTGAGATGAGATGTGTATAATAACGCAATCTGAGCAGCGCTGATCTGCTGCACATCCGAAAAAAATGTTTTCCTCAACAGATTCTTGTAACCTAGGGAAAAAAAAGGATTTTATAGAGTTTTTTTTTTTTTTTTTGCTTTTAAAAAGGTTCTCTTCAGTATCTTTTCTAACATTTTCATTGCCAAGGAGGGTTTCTGCTCTCACTGCTCTTACTGCTTAGAGACTAAAGAAGACCACGAGCCACTGCAACCATCAGTCCTTGTCCTCCAGGACCTACACCAAGGCTGCTTTCTCACCAGGGACTCGGGCATGGATCAGAAGACACTTGACCCCAAATTCCAGTACATTTGTGGAGTGTGAACGCTTCATTAGGCGCCTGGGTTTGGATCTGTGTACAGTCTCGGGTACAGTACGGTGCACTCGGGCACGGGTCAAATCAAATATAAAAGTTGTTTGGAATGCAACGTCATCAACTCCACCAGTTTTGTGTAAAACCTGAGTGTGTTTGCAGCCTGCACTGATCTCATCCTCTGAACCTCATGGCCACCCCTGATAAAACAGGAAGGCATAGGGCTCCTGACCTTGCCTCCAAAACATCATTAATATTAGGCATGGCATGAAGGTTGATGTCCTTGTCCTTGTACTCTTCTTGCGTGTATTAGCAGATTGCAAACCAACTAGGTGCATACTGCCATCTACATCTAGACTGCACAAAAAGAACTGGACAAACCCTCCCCCACTGGGGAGCTGAACAAAGAACACAAGTTTTCCAAAGAACAGTTTTGAAGCTCCGCTGTGGGAGCTCTGGTCATCACCATCTTCCCAGGACCTGACTCCACCTAAACCCCGGTTGATCCATAAATGGGCAAGTGAGCTGATTAAAACACATCTACTTACCACAGTTACCACAAGTTAGCAAGCTCAGGTGTAGTTTAGCTACTGTAAAATGCTAATGTTGTGAATGTTGATTTATAAATATAAATCTTATTTTGCAACTGATTGAACTCATTGTCACCCATTACACTCCCATTACACACTGTCTGGTGTCAACATCGTCCTTTTGTCAACATTTCTTCTTGTAAGTTGAACTACAATGATTCCAGGAAAAGTATGACTTAATACGAGATGGTATCAAAATGTTTTGAGATTAGCTCTGTTTACGATGCAAATTACAACTAATGTCAAAAAAGTCGATGAGCCTGCGCTCGGTCAAGCTGTGAACCTGCCTCGCCTTTTTCAGTTGTGGAGATGACGGGCTCTTGCACTGTAAAAACCTTTTCTTTATCTTAGGGTCTTAGGGTCTTAGGGTCGGACCACACAAGTTTCGTCACCGGTAATGATCCTCGATATGAAGGGAGGGTCATCCACAGCACGCTGATTGCAGTTTTTCGCAGATTACGACATGATGTTGCTTCTGCTCCTTGGCCAGCAGCCTGGGGATGAACTTGGGAGCAACGTGGCGGCAGAACTGGACTGTTCCGTACGACACACCGACATTGGCAGCAATGTTGTGGATTGTTTTATGACAACCATCATCCACAACAGAAAGGTTTTGACATTTTCAGGGGTTGAGCTTGTTGAAGCTCTTCCTGATCTCTCGTCGTCTTCCAGTGACGTTGTTCCACTCTTGAAGCACACATGCCACTCAGAACACATCTAAACACTCGTTGCAGCATCGCGTAAACTTGGTGAATCATGTCAAATGTCTCTGTGGCAGATTTGCCCAGTTTCACACAGAATTTCATGTTTGCTTTTTGTTCTAACTTGTTTCAACTGGTCAAAATGAAATAGCAGACATGGTAACCAGTCTCGCAGCTCCCTGTCTTTTGGCTCTCTGACTTATGAAGGTCGGTGCTCCCTGTGACTGTGCGTGCAGACTTGTGCTGCCATCTGTTGGCATGTTACAAAACTAGTCTCCAAACTTTTTGATACCACCTCGTATAATTTTAACTGATGAGTTACATAAAAATTCAGCCCCTGTACAAGTGTCACGATTGTGAAATCTAGCTACGGAGACCAAAGCTGTTTTTTGTACCAGAATGTAATCATGTTCATTTCTGTTTGTTAAATTGGGCATTTTAATAATGGGCTCTACGAGGATTGACTGGCTTGTGGAGCCAACCCCCCAGTGGTCATTTGAGGAACTGCACTTCCACGTGAGACTTGTTTTTCAGACCTGGGGGTTGCCCCTTGGTAATTACTCTGGTATAAAACAGTATTACTGATGTAAAAGCTTTAAAAATGAAATAAATGCATACATTAATTAACTAACTAATTAAAAGGTAAACATAAAAGGTAAAATCCAGTATTGTGGAAATTAGCATCATGGAATGTTACTGAAACATTGTTGGAAACATTGTTGCAAAATGTTAAGATTTTGAATAATCTCATTTGGGACTTGGCTCCTGTCAGGGTTGCCCTCTAGTGGCACATGGTTGCAGTGACTTTGGACATTTTGTATGTTTTTTAACTGTTTTTGCAGTTTCTCAGAAACTCACTGCTATAACACCAAACTCAGTGACAAACTACACACATACACACGCACACACACATTAAACCTTTATTTGTCACATTAACATTACTGCAGGTTGGGTTAACAACTTTGCTCAAGGGTCCAACAAAGGCAACCTGGTGTCTGACTCGTGCCTGTTCCTCGACTCTGACTCACTTGATTCTGCTGTTTGTTTTTCTACTAAATCTTATAAAAGTTGTTGAAGCTACATTTATGTCCATGTAAACTAGAATCATCATTTAATCAATATCGAAATATCATAGTCATAAACCATGGAGTTTGCATGTTGGTGGGTTTCCTCCGGGTTCTCCGGTTTCCTCCCACAGTCCAAAGACATGCAGATTAGACTGATTCCCAAATTACCTGTAGCGTGTGAATGAGTGTGTGAGGATGTGAGTGTGTGTGTGTATGTGTGTGTGCCCTGTTCAGGGTGTACCCCACCTCGTACCCCACTTTGTCTCCTGTGATAGGCTCCAGTCCCCCCGCGACCCTGAATACAGGACAAAGCGATATAGACGATGAGAGAGCGAGAGTCATAACCTTCTAAGTTAGCTGCTAAATTAAATAAAGCCTTCTTGAGTGTCATAGCACCCCCTTGTGGATTACCAGGAGTTATGAGAACAAGACCTCGAGGTGCTTCATGAATGATTAGAGCCGATCGCAGCTGCATTGGCGATGACATCATTCATCATTCCTCCTTTCTGTCCATCTCTTTCTGTGTGTCTCTGAGAAACACCGCCTCACTTTTATTGTTTTTTAAACCTGCCAAACCTCACACACACACACACACACACACACACACACACACATACACACTGATCGAAGCTGTAGAGCGCCTGCGTCGAGAGCAAGCAAGCGAGAGAAGGCGAGAGAGCCGAGGACGAGAGGGAGGAGGGAGAGAGAGAGAGAGAGAGAGAGAGACGAGGAGACGGGGGAGAACAGAAGAGAAAGCAGAAACACACACACAGGGAGAGAGAAAGCACACGGAGAGCAAAAGAGCGAGAGATGAAATTCCTCGGGGCCGTCTGCGTCCTTCTCTTCCTGACGGATTTCAGCCTCAACAGCAGGTCGGTGCAGATTTAAAGCTTCTTTGTGATTTCTTTTTATTCTTTTGTTGCGTTCTCCGCTTTCCAGATCTCTGTCTGGGGTTATTTTTTTTCACACACACACACACACACACACACACACATACGGACACACACATACACACACACCAGCTTTGTGCTGGATGATGATGATGATGATGATGATGATGTTTGATTCCATTCATCTCTGAGGTGTTGTGGAATTGGACTCCCCGAGAGACGAGCGATGATCAGTGTCTCAACTTTTCCATCCGGATTTTATCCAGACTGACAGATTGAAACTGTTTGTTGTTTTTGGGTTTTGTGTTGTAAGTTTTGTTCTTCTTTGTGGTTTGCGGCACTAATCGATGGCTCTGTGTTACAGTGTGTGTGTGTGTGTGTGTGTGTGTGTGTGTGTGTGCATGGATATGCGCCTGTCCTCAGATAGAACACAGGCAAGGGTACATCCAGGGCGAATATCTTTTCCCTCTTTGCTTTCACAGCCTGATGAGTAGTGATTAATTAAAGCGTTCTTCTTCTCCGCTTCTCCAGAGGATGATTTATCGAGACGAGGCCGCTAATTAGACAACCGGAGAAGACTTTAACGTTGACTTCGGTCCTCTGGGACGTGCCGTGTCCTTTACTGGGACGAACCCGAACGAGTAAAAGACTGAAACGCTGCCTGTGAATGCATTCTGACCGGTGTGAGGGAGGGGTCGGGAATAAAGACGATTTATTAAAGAGGAAACGCGTCTCGGGCGGCGATCTCAGCTTGTTTGTCTTTATTTTTTTATCTGAAATATGAGTAATGTGGAGGCAGCGGTGCTGTCCGAATCTCTCACACAGTACTTATTAATCACCTCCATGATGCAGTGCAATTCTCCCCAGTGGTTCTACACTCAAGTGCAGCCTTTTATTCAACTGAAATATGTAGGATGTTTTTTTTTTTTTTTTTTTTTTAGAAAACCTGAAGAAATGCTAAAACAGATTATGATTATCTTTTGAGGGGGTAAAATCTATAAATAAAAATAAACTCATTAAAAAATATTCAAAGTATTTATAAAGAAGCAGAAAGAGAAATGGAACTATTGTATAATAATAATAATAATAAGGCAAAATATAAAATAATAAATAAATATGTTTCTGAGACATGGGCTCAATGAAAGGTATTGTACCTTGTTCTATAATTATTATATTTTTTCACCTAAATTAAAATAAATTATGCTTGATAATAATAATAATAATAATAATAATAATAATAATAATAATAATAATAATAATAATAAAACTTAAACATAAGCAAATAGATAGATAGATAGATAAAGCAGATAAATTAATAGCACATAAGCAGATAAATGAATAAAATGAACAAATAAGTACTGTATGTAGATGCAATATTGAGAAACGAATAATAATAATAATAATAATGCAAAATATAAAATAATAAATATGTTTCTGAGACATGGCGTCAATGAAAAGTATTGTACCTTGTTCTATAAATATTATATTTTTTCACCTAAATTAAAATAAATTATGCTTAATAATAATAATAATAATAATAATAATAATAATAATAATGTGCAAGTTCAGAAGCTTCTTCTCACAAAAGGACAAATAATATTTTCTTATGAATAATAAATTATATTTATTATCTAATGAATTAACCCTCGTGTTTCTTTAATCTCGGCTCATTCACAGTACAGCAGACGTTCTACTGAAACAGACACAACAAAGGGTTTGTTTATCTGATTAAGTTATCAGACTCCCGAGCGAGACAAGCGACCGGTTGCTGCTGTAACGTAAGAGAGAAGAGGAACTCCCTCGTTTCACCGACATAATGGGAATAAAACACTTCAGCACTTCCTCTCATACAAAACTAATTTGGTGTTTTATCGCTTGATGGGCGCTCACACACGCTCTGTTAATCCTTTATGGAGCAATCCTTTATTGATATTTTAGTAAAAGATGAGCTCAGGAATGCTGAAGTGTAGGATACGGTTGGGGGGGGGGGCGTGTGACTGCTGGCACCGAGCCAGAGCTGTGACTTTAACTCTGTAATGTCCTTAACGGAGCGCGACCCGTCCTGTACATGCACGCTTTATAACAACCGTTAGAGTCGTTAGAGTTGTTATAACATCACCGTAATTGTGGTCATGAAAAATAACAGATTAGTTTATGATTAAAGCCTGGTTATAAATCATTTATACATTAGTAATAAAGCAGTAGTAATCCATTTACAAACCAAATATAAAGTCATTTAATAAAGACGTACAATTAAAGTTTAAAAAGGCTAAAACTTGAACGCTGAAGTGTTTCCTTCAACCAGCAGCGTGTCACGTTATTAAGAAAGTGCAAAAACCTAAAGATTAAAACAGATCTCCATCTTTAATCAGGAGATTAATCTCTCCCTGTCTGAGTCTCACACGGTCATTATACAGAGCACCAGGTTGAGTTTCAGCTCAGATATTTGCCCGTGTTTTACTCACGGTCACGGCCTCACCTGCACAAACACTTTCTTTTTCCTTCTTTTTCTTCTCTGTCATTTATCAGTGTTTGCTTTAGCTGTGTTCGTACCTCCTTCACCACCAGCACTGCTGTTATTTATCAATTTCTTCGGTTTAACAGCAGAATGCGGCGACTGTGCACACCCTGTAGTGGATTATTTCCCTCTAACAGCATGTCCCCAAGTGTTTGAGTCCTTTTACACAACAGCAATTTATCACATATGACACATATTTTTCTTCATTAAAGACTGAAACAGCATGCTTTTTGTCTTTCAGTTTAATGCTGCGAAATGCATTTTCATGCTGTCACTTACGCTACAGCAGCTGTAAACAGTTGTTCCCTCGCCCCTCACTTTATATTCTTTCTCCTGAAAATAATAGGATACAAATAAACACATTTTAAAAATCGTGGCTTGCTGAAGATGTCACTGAACTTTAAAGGTCCCATATTTTACAATTTCTTCCACAAGTGATGAACAGTGTCTCAGAGCTCGTCCAAAGTGTGTCTGTTAAATCTCCAGCTGTAACAACCCTCAGATGATGCGTTTGTTTATTCATTAATCTCCTCCTTTGAATGTATCATTTCACTGTTTATGTAAATGAGCTACTGCTAGGCCACGTCCCTGAAGATAACAGCATCGCTTAACAACATATCAAGGAAGGGGTTCTTCTTATATGAGGTCACTGAAGTACCCCACAAAGAATGCATTTATTATCTACTGAAGAGAACGGCAGAGCTGAGAAACTAGCCGAGGATTCTTCTTCTATGATGTCACAAAAGCAGACAGAGTCTAATCTAATTGGCTTGTTTGAGTCCCGACTAATAAAATCTGACAGCAAGCGGATAACGATTCTTGTCCTCATGTTTATTGCTTGTGTACACACACTGAAGACTCATCTCAATGTCTAAACATGGGTAAGAAGTCAGTTTTTACTAAAAGGTCACCTTTAAAGTTGCAGCTTTATCTCTGGCTGTAAGGAAAGCGCTGACACTGGAGACTCCTTTTATAAATGTTACATAAACACATCGCTCCTTACAGAAGCCCTCACCACCCAAACGAACACGTTTAATCTGCTTATTATTAGTGAATAAGACGTCCGTGTGAAAGAGTGGTTACTATGGAAACCATAGTATTAAAACGAGTGCATCAGAGGGCCAATCAGAATCCAGAATTCGATGGTCTAAAGTTCTCATGTAGAGCAATGACACTGAGTAACCTCTGTCCCGCGGTGATGATCCGTCCAGGTCAGAACTTTTTTTGTCCTTTTTATTCAAATATCTCAGGCTTGTCATCGGCATTGTTCGCCCTTTCCTCCACTTCACCGTTTCACCTGTCACTACTTTTTTATTTCCACTCGCTCGCATGCCCGCAGCGCCTCCCGTGGGATCTCGCGTTCTCTGTGATGACTCGAGCTTTGATGTAGAAGAAAACTTGGCAGCTTCCTCTGGCAAAACCCTCCCGCTTCAGTGGATCGCTTGTCAAAATTGAAATGAAATATGAAGCGATATAGATGTAGAAGGCTACAAACTCAAAAGATGAACATGAGATGCTACTTCATGGGGATCCATTCTGTTGATCTGATTTCCAGCACAGGTGTCCTGGGATGCAGGAATGCACGTCCTCGGGGGTGGGAATGAGCCGGAGCGCCGGTCATCGCTACGCAGACGGATGACTTCGCGCTCGAGGTCACATGTCGCTTCTTTATAACATTGGGACGTCTTAATTGTCTCAATATTAACAATAACGTCTTTAAAATTTGACGAATTGCTTTGCTTTGGCTTCCGACAAACATTGACCTTGGTGCGAAGTTTTATAGTGGTTATAGAAAGTGCGTGTAAATGCCTGATTAGAGCGGCGAGTACCGGCGGGTGCCGCTTCAGCAGGAGCGTTCGCTTCGCCAAAAGCAGCCAAAAGCTGAGCGAAGGGACTTTTTCAGCGTTTCTAAGATAATTAAAACCTGGCACGGACTCGTGTTCAGCGCTCCTTTGAGGAATCGGTTTGCGTACCTTGCCCGCTCAGGCGCTGTTTACACACTTCCACACTAGATTTATCCCATTTTTCTTTCTTTATTAGATTTTTCTTTATTTCCTCATCAAAGATTTCTTATAAATGTCTGTCACTTTTGTGTCAAATAAAAAAAACCTAAACTTCTTGAGATGAAATTAAGCTCTACAGCATGGTGCACTTCCCGAAAGGCATTTTGTATAAAATATTGTTCAGTATTTCATACAGAACAATTCAACGAAGCGGTTCTCTATCGGAAACACGTTTTTATACAGTACTTGAAGACCTCTTACAGTTTGGACTGAAATAAAGCGGAGGAAAAGGTCCCTGTAAGAAGTAAAACTTTTTCTGGAAGTTTTAGAACCGTTAATTATCTACTGATCTCTTAAAGAAACATAGCAGAAAGAAAAAAGGTTTTTCCACCTAAAGGTTTTTCTTTTTTTCTTTTTTTACTTTATGGTAGTTGACACTTTTTTCACTCTTGGCAATAATTTTTTTTTTTTTTTTTAGAGTTACTTAAGAGTTTATTGTCTCACTAATGGTTCTTAGCTCCACAAAAAGGGTTCTACTTCTCATAGGGACCTTTTCTGATAGGAGAACATCCTGATCCAGGGTTTTTTTTTATAGAACCATTAAAACAGGAAGTCCAGTTCATAATATTCATAATTCTTAATAATAAACATTCCATCTCTTAATTGGTTAAGTCTAATATGAGGTTAACCATAACAGCTCACCAGATTGTTTCTCTGGTTGACCCAAAATGTCTCTAGTGGCTGGGAGCAGTACTCTGAGTGACTCCGCCCATTTTTTAATCCTAACTGCTGGGAAAAAATTATAAACTTTAATTATAATCATTTCTTACCCACAAATTTGGCTTGCAAAATTAGTCACGTTATCAGAGATTTACAGTATCGCTCTCTACGAGGTTGTTATAGAAGAAGTCTATAGTTCTGTGTGTAGAGTATCAGGACCGTGTTTAGGTGCTGTGAGCAGAGAGATGGGGAGAGATGGAATTGTGCGCCCCCTACTGGGTAAATAATTCCCACCTCTCCAGAATAACACTACTACAGAGAATAAACAGCTGGGATAATTAATATAATTAATCTAATTAAAATCATTTTGTTTGATAATAAAACATTGCATGCAAATAGCACAAAAAAATATACCATTTAAACCTAGTAAACTTGGATAATCAGAAAATACCAAGAATTCCATGAATTCCTACAAGAATGTCCTCTTGTGAGGAGGTAATTTTCATCTCCAGGAATAAATGTCATGAATACTGATGTGACATTCCTATAAGTTTGCCAGACTTTGTGGCGTCTATATTTTGGACTTTCCTTTCCACAGTAATTGTTCTTCTGATTAATGTAATTTAATTGGCGATTAATAAAAGGGCGTGGCTGATGCTGTAAACGGTTCTATCAGCAAGGAATTTTCTGCAGTTTTTCTGGGATGTTGCCCTCATGCTGTCTAAGCTGTAGCTCACTCTACTGATAACACAAGCGAGTAAAGGGCATGGTGGCACAGACCAAGGCACTAGTTACATTTCATAACACTGCAGGACCTTTAGCAAGCATTCTCTTTATTTTTTTTTACCCAAAGGCTCTGATGGAACAAGTGACGCATAAAAGATGTGTATCTCACCGCGGGTGTCAGAGAGAGAGAGAGAGAGAGAGAGAGAGAGAGATTGACATCAGTGTGTTAAATGTGAAGACTGACTGCTGAGTGATGTCACAGGTGATGTGGCTGATGTTTCAGGACATCAACAGAACAATTAAATAGAAAAAAAGCTATTACTAATTACACCTTCCATAATAATTGGCACCATTTAAGTGGAGAAACTTTCTGCTTTTTGCCCAAGGCAATTACATTTTGCCCCTAATGTGACCTCATAGGAGTTAAACCCCTCCCCCAGCTTGTGGATCAGCTCTGTTGTTGTCTCTAGGGGCGTGGCTCAGCCATAGCTTATTTAGCATTAAGATTCAATTACTTGTCAAATGTGAAATGTGTTTTTTCTTGTTTTTTTTTTTTCATGTACTGTATATTCCAGTTAGGAAGCTGTGGTCAGAGCACAGGGTCAGTCAGGATACGGCGCCCCCTAGAGCAGATAGGGTTAAAGGTCTTGCTAAAGAGATCAATAGTGTCAGCTTGAACCTGTGACCTTCTGATTAGTAACTCAGAGCCTTAACTGTTTGAGCCAACACGGCTCCATTACATAGAATTTGAAGGGGGAGTGAAACAGTGCGAGTTAAAGAGATTTATAGGTATAAAAATATTGATCATCTGAGGCTCTGATAAAGAAATATTTGAATAGCTCATGCAAGCGGAGGGAGCAGATAGTGCCGTCCTCTGAGTGCGATACGCTTCTCCCATCGGTGCATGGGCGAGCTGTTCGAAAAGATGTGGTCGGCTGGCGTCACAGGGTTTGGAGGAAACTGACTGAGGACTGAGGGGTAGTAGTAGCCTTAATGTGGGAGCGCCCCTAGTGACAGCGAGGAATTGGACATGACTGAATTAGGGAGAAAATCGGGGGAAAATCCAAATAAAAACAGGGAAAATCCAAATAATAATAAAAAAAAAAAAAGTAAAACAAGCAACCGAATGCTGAAAACAGACACCCATAATGCCCCGCCACCTAGTGGACATTGAACCGAACCGCTACTATGGACCATTCAGTAGGCGGGCTCATACAACCTCTCCACATTGCCGATTCAGGCAAACTCTCTGTTACTCCAGGTGCTCACCGGTGAACTCTGACGGGGTTTAGGTTTAAGTTTCCCTATTCTGGGTTTCTTATCCATAGGGGATCTTTATGGATCATGTTTGTCTGCATCTTCAACACAGACCTGTTCACTTTGGGAGGCCCTACAGGAGCATTTAGCTCCAGATGACATAACCCTGATGATCATCAGACCACACAAACCCTTCTGCCATCACAAGGCCTGAGTCACATGGACCTGGAGGAGGACGAGCTGGAGGAAGTTTCAGGAGACAGGAATGTCTGGGCATCTCAGCTTCTCCTGATACCACCTCCTCTGGCCTAAATTGTATTGATAATGGATTGGTACAAACAGTAACAAAAAGAAAAATCATATTTTTTTCCTTCATGGTAATGAATGACAAAGAGGTTTGTTTGCATTTATTGGAAATATTCTTTGAGAATTTTGGGTACATGAAAAAAAAAAGTGGTGCGTTTCATCTGGTCTCATTTGATGTTAATGTTGTGCTAATTATCTAAAGATCACTTTCAACATGTGAGCCATTCTTAAAAGCTGACTGCTGATGAAATCCAGGGATTAGTATGAGATCATGATTTGCTGAAAAAAAAATTTCTTTATTTTTGAGGAAAAGGAAATTCCTTTTTTATTCAGCCCACAAATGTTGCATCAGTAAGTCACAGTTGGTACTTTATAAGGAATAGCATATAGAATAATATAGAACATTTATACACATTAGCGAGTGTGTTCAGTAACATGTTTAAGCATCACACTTATGTATCTATGAGGATAATTATTTTTTTTTGAAGTGATGAGGTTTGACACTGGAGTATCATATTCAGTCAGGATGTCTGTTTCCTCATCAAAACAAATGTTTTTTTTTTCCATTTATGTATTTTTTTAGTCCATGTGTTGGTAATAGGGTGCTCTGATAAAGTTACTGTTATTATCGTGAAGTTGATTATTTTCCTGTAACATCATGTCCCGAAGTGTTTTATTCCTCTTAAAGACCTGATAAAGCAAATTCCTCATTATTACAATATTTTAATTATTTATTAAAAACCAACAGGTTTTTTAAATATATTTAAAAAAGAAAAATATGAAGGTAATTTTTTTCTCACTTAGATTATAGCAGCTATAAATCCTCATTCTCTCTTTTTACTCCGTCTTAAAAAAATTGACAAAAAACACATCATGTTACAGAGAAACCGTAATGAAGTGAGTGAACTGTTAAAGCACATTAGCACTGGAGACTCCTTCCACAAACGTTACGCCACGTTCACGAATGTGAATAACTGCATACAGTTTTTAATCTGTTTATTCTTTTAAGTCCCTTTGAAAACGCTGTTATTGTAGAATCGATAATGTTTCAGAACGAGCATGTTAACTTTCTACAAAACACATGATTGGACCAATCAGAATCCAGAACTCCAGAGCACATGCGATGGTTATCTCAGCCCGTTCCTACTTCTGTTTTCTACAGTTTCATTCTTACGTATTTCTGAGAACAGCATCATCTAGAAATGTTATTGTGAGATTATATGAAATCATATGGTTTATATTTATACCCATATTAACTCAGTACCCCTGGGTGAGACTTAGCGGGGGACCGGAGGACTCGGTGTCATTACCTCCCCATGGTCCTGATCATTAACATTCAGAGGACAGGCTGTAATTAGAGAACCATGGCAACACTGTGGAGCGACACAGTCACGTAGCGAATTAACAATAAACAGAACCTTGAGTTTGACAAAATACAAAACTAATTATAGACCTTGGAGATTTGCGATGACAATAACAGGCGAGCGTCTGCTAATGCAGTTCCATCCGAGCGAAATGTCAATATTTCCACTAGTCCTTTTAATTAATTAAGCTTTTCTGCACGCCAGGGCGCACATTTCTCTCCTCATTCATGCTCGCAGAGAACGTTCCCCGTTTTTTTTCTCCTCCTGTCTCACGATCTAAAATGCAGCAACTATTTAACACACGTCATCTCTTCCTCTCATCGAATTCATCACGCTGCTCACGTCGATCACGTCACGTAAAAAATATGACCGGGTGGTGTGCGAAATCAGCCGCGTGATATTTATAGCTCCGAGCCTTAAGCCAGATCGATATACATTATAGTGCGGGATTGTGTTCTGTTTGCTGCTCTGTATAATAAAGTCTCTAATAGGATTTCGATGAAATTGCATGAACAGAGAAATAAATAGACCACAAGAGAATGAGGATCACTAGAGCAAAGTGAGGCATGGGGGGTGTGGGGGGGGGGGGACTTGTGGAGGGAAAGAAAAAAGGAAATTTCGCTTGTCAGTTTCGGATGTTTGGAGCAGCACAGGAAGTGAGCGAGGAAATGAAGGTGGCGGCTGGAGGGTTACCGTTAGCACTCTAGAAAAGTGAGGGCTGGGAAATAAACACACACATGTTTGTTTATAGTGATGAGTTTGTGCACCATTATTTCCTAATGAAAAATGCTGGTGAACGTTATTTTTATGTCATTTTTTTTCACTTGTGTGGTTTTACCAACAATTTTATTAGATATTAAAAATATTGTTATAATGACACTCAAAATTTACGAGGATGTTTTAGTAGATGTGTTCTCTACAGTGTGATTAGGTGAGAAGAACTTTAGAATCCTTTCTGAGGCTTAGGCTCTAGAATCTTGTAGAGGAACTTTTATTTACCTTGTGGTTCTAGGTGATTTTAGGAAAATCCGAGGAGTTGATGGACTGAATATTGTTCTTAAAACATTTCCACAGTCCTGTAAAGGAAGGTTGTCTGAGCAGTCTGGTTAAAAAAAGTTTGGCGGTGGTGGGTTAATGTGTTACGGCTCTGAGTTACTGATCAGAAGGATGACAGTTTGAGCCCCAGCTCTGCCAGGTTGATGTTGTTGGGCCCTTGAGCAAGTCCCCTAACACTATCTACTCCAGGGGAGCTTATATTGGCTGACACTGCACTCTGGCCCCGCCCTACAAAAAAA
>JAOVVB010000037.1:36629808-36646246 GCA_028570985.1 Heterobranchus longifilis | reverse complement strand
GAGAGCTCGGCCAATCAGCTCTCTCTGTGCCTCCGGCTGTGAGAGGAAAACAGCATCACCCGGGGTTTGAACCAGCGCTCCCCGGATGATAGGGCGAGCGCTTTACCACTGCGCCACTCGGAGGCATTTTTGTTTTTGTATGGTGCTCTGTAGTGTACTGACATCATCTGTATTCCTTGGGTACCCTGACCATGCATTTACTAAAGTTGAATGTAAGAATGCATTTCTGCTGATGGTTGCCATCAAGGCAAGACTGTTAATCTGTTGAGCAAAATTTAAAATGTTCTTGAGCAGCACATTTATATAACAATTAGCTGTGATTGCAGAATCTAATTGGAATAGAGGTGTTCCATGATACAAAGCATAACAGCACTGAGACTTTTAATTATATGTAATAAAGTCACAGATGTACTAAAAATCATTAATTACACTAACTGTATAGATCCCTCTCTAACCCCTAGTCAAGAGCACTACTTGGTGTATAGAACAAGGGGTTGTACGCCCTGTATAATGCGCTACTTTTCCATTTAACGCTATTTTGGAAACTCTGGAACCCAGAGGTTAACAGAGCTGATATTCTAAAGCAGAATAAGTGGAAATCCAAAGTGAATCTGGTTTCTCGGGACTGTCCACCACCTCCATGGTTTATTCTCCTCAACTTTTGGCTACATAGTCCCGGGTAGAGTTTAGAACTATGTTCACCGCTGTTAATTAAACTAACTGTCGGTCGCCAGGTCTACCAGTCATGGTTAGTTAGCTCCACCAGGTATACTGTAGAATGATTTGGGTTGATGGAGCAAAATAACTGGTTAAATAAACAAACAGATCATAAAATAGTGTTTGTGGAACTGTTGTATAAGAGCAATATCACACTCACAGTTGTGCTCCTGTACTGAATATATTCAGTCTCCATCTCTCAGGTAATATCACTTAAATATAGAATAGAGGTCCTCTGAAGAAAAAACAAACTCCTCTCAAGCTTGAAGCTAAATGGGTCAGTGGTACAATAATGAGATTTGGAGGGAACTAGGGTAATTTTTTACATGGTACTCATTTGCTTGACGTTGTGAGGTTATGCAGCACTTCTCGTACAGGTGCCAGCTGCTCCTTTTTTAGTTGCTCTAATTGTTATTCAACTTTTGTTCTAATTCTCTGTGGCCATGTAAAACCATCCCAGATGGTCCAGAAACACATGTAAACAAATATATTCAGACCAAGCCACCATGGAGCCCTCTGTGAATTATAAGTGGCTTTGTGTAAAATAGCCGGTGATGACACACAGAACGCAGCCATGAGAGACAACGTGGGCACTTTGCTTGAGAAACTAGAGAGGCTAGAGTTAGCACAGGACTGCAGGTCTTGGGTTAAGCACAGAGCGTGCCTGATTTGGACTGCAGATCTTGAGTTAAGCACAAGCCTTCATTAGTTAGACTTGCTGAGAAATGTGGAATTGAGTTTTAGCCCGTGTGATTTCAGCAGTCCATTAAGATTATAATTTGTTACACTGTTTAAGACAGCCTCAATAAAATCTAGGGTTAATGATAGAGTATGAAAGACTTGGTGATCATTTCAGATTTTATGATGTTATCCTTTAACAACAGACCTGCAATTAAGGAAAATCACTATGTTGTGCTTACATCATCAGTCATGGCTGATCAAATGTAAAGAGCTGATGTGCAGCTGGGTGGCACTATGGCTGAGCCGTTAGCACCTTCAGAGTGGGAGTTCGGATCTCAGCTCTGTTTTAAGTGCTTGGAGTTTGGATGTTTTTCTCACGCTTGTTTTTCCCATGCTTGGTGGGTTTCCTCAAGGTTCTCTGCTTTCTCCCACAGTCCAAAAACATGCTGATTCATGGTTCCAAATTGGCCCTAGTCTGGTATTGTGTGTGTGTGTGTGTGTGTGTGTGTGTGTATGTGTCCTTGTGCCCATCAATGTGTTGGCACCCCATCCAGGGTGTCCCCTGCCTTGAGTTTCTTGGAACAGGCTCCAGATCCCCTTTGACCCTACACTGGATAATTGGTGTGACAAATGGATGGATGGATTTGAAGCTGTCTTTTATTTTTAATCCCACATTCATCTATTGTATTTTTGCTTAAAGCTAAATACAACCAAGCTGAAATGTTTGCACTGATCGACCAAATTCTGTTCTGACCAAGTGTTTGTAAAAGAGCAGATTTACACTGTAGTTGTACATCACCGTTTAATCTCAGTCGGTCAAATTTATCTTATTTAAACTAGATTAAGATTATCAGTGCTGCTTGTTTCCGGACATGGGAATCCATGTTGTGCACCTTATGTTTCAGAAGCAATGATATTACAGCGCATGTTACAAATCAGTAAGCTCCTTAATAATGTTGCTCCGAGCCACCTCGGCCGGGATCGTCATTCACGGACGTACTGCGTTCTTTAAAACGTTTGCACGGTTCAAATGTTTTACTGCAGCTAAGAGTCTCATCAGCGTCCTGCGCTTGAAGTCTTCTGTAAATGTCAATCGCTTTAATGCCTTCATTTACCAGAAATTTCATCCTGATATGATTTGAACACCCCTCATTTTTTCACAACAATTACAGATTTTATTCTTGTGCCTTTTAGTTTAGGTGTCATAAAACATTCTGCAGAGATTTTTCCTTCCCTTTTTAAAGAGGTCCGGCTCATCTGTCCATTCTCAAGTTTTATGTTTTATTTGTGGAGCATGAGTCAAAGCAGGTATGACTGCCTAATGGAAAGGAATTGATTTTTAATGTTCCACCTTGTCTCTTCATCCTGAGAATCCATGTGACATAATTACACTGCCGAGTCAATGAAGAAATCCATCACCGCTGTCCAGTTTCGGAAGGATATAACTAGTCATATAGAACATGAACAGATAGGGAGTAGGGCTGGTGCATAGATGATTTCATTCACACCAAACTTAACAAGAGCACTCTTAATCAAAAAGCACAAGGCAGTGAAATTAATCCTTACTTGTAGAGCACCACACTTGATTGCATAATTAAAAATAACAGGTGTCTTCTTGTGTGCTAATCAGGCCATCTCTTTGTCATTAATTAAGATTAATTAAAGATAGTTACCCAGTGTGATGACAGAATTGAACTGCAAAGCTTTTTACAAGCAAATAATACATTACTTAGGACAGATATATCAAAATGTGCCTTTTTAAATGTGCACTCTGAGTTTGAAGCTATTAGCCAGTGTGAAGTACATGGCATGCTCTGCTGCATTTGATCAGGCTGCAGGAATGTCTCATTCTATACCAATGTGATTTCTTTTTCACTGATTGATTACACCGCAAGGAAATGCATGTGATTTGTGAAGCTTTTAAGCCATGCGTTTGTGTCCTCACTACCACCGAGAGATAGATTTGTGTCTTTGGAGCGTATATTTAACTTATTTTATTCTGGAAAGCAAACATTTTATGATCATTGTGCCATTTAGCCCATAAAAACCTTAAATAATAAAAAACCTTTTTATTAATTGCAATAAACAAATAGACAAACATACATTGAATATATCAAAATCAACACATTTTATAAACACCAGCATCTATTCTAACAGTATGAGAACAGTAGGAGCAGTAAGACGTTAACCTAATAATATTCAATCTTTAATAAACCCTAAAACAAACTAGTACATTTTTGGACTGATGCTTTACATATCAGAAATAAGATTGAGCATCAGTGGAGATGGAGAACCCCAGGATCATCACCAGGAGACGCCCGACGTGTCTAAGTGGTTGATATAATGATATTCCGGACTCTTACTGATGCAGGTGCTGTATAAAGCTGGCCAGTTTATTATTAGTAAGCTGCAACCACAAAGCAAGACAAGCCCAAGGGACTGGCCTTTTTCTCTTTTCTTTCTTCCAGAGAGGATTAAACTAGATGCTTTAAGCACCAGACTGCACAATAAATCCCCCCAAATAAAGCTTTCCCTAGAACTGATTAACTTTATAATGATATAAAAAATATCACCACAGCATTTTTCCAAGACGTATTACTTGTCTGTGTAAAACGTTTGAAAGCAAAATGAGATACGTAATAACTTTTTTAGAAAATAACATATTTACAAAGAAATATGCAACCTGATAGAGAATATTTTGTTCACGTTTTCTTTGAGTCACGAGGATGTTAAAAAGCACAAATGCCCAGTTGCGTTGTTAAAATAGTTTGATTCATTTTGAATTTTGTGTCATTTTGCAAAAAGCTATAACTCCACCTGACAGTTTTGTCCCTATTGATAAATCAGGCTGCAGTTGTGTTTGTGAAATGTAACTATTCAATTTACTATCAATAATATGTTAGCTGAGCTTTAATTTAAAAAAGAAAAAAGTGATTTGATTGTGGTTTTGTAGCGAGTCAGGCAGAAAAGAGTGGATGAAAGTTATATCATGGTGAAAACGTGTTCTGTTGCATTGCAAACCATATTAATTATATGAAATGATTGTTGAAGATTACTGTAGGAAACACATTCTAAACAATACAAAAACATCAGTTTATACCTTCATCAGCATCGCCCTCTACCAGTTTCAGTTTCACTTCAGTACATGATGAAAGCTTGGTGTCATAGTACAGATATGCACCGTTTAACATCCGTTCCAGGATCATGTCTATAACATTACAGTAATAGACAGAACAAGATACAGTGACTTTAAAAGCTTTCTACACATACTGTAGCATGTGCATGTTGTGTGTCTTGTACACAAATAACAGAACGTATCGCAGACAGTAAGAGACGCAGACACACATCATGTGTAAACATATTTATTCTTTGCTTTAACATTCACCAACAATCCACTAAACACATTTAGTTCACTCATGGCAGCTGCTTTTTGCATGGGACATTTGTTTTGCTTCACTGATCACGTGACAGAAAAGAGCAATGTGATTCGTTTGTCATGACACGTCCACAAGATTTTAAAATAACAGTATGAACCAGTTTTAATGTTACACCTTTTGATACAGACAACCATTCAGAGAATAATAACTTTCCCAAATGAGCAAAAAAGTCTGACTGTGGCATTTAAAGCATTTTGCTACCAAACTGTTTGTACATATTGTCATCGTAACGTCCATCACTCTAAGGGACAGGAAGAAGGAGCTCTGAGCTACATTAAAATGCCTTTAACATTTACACTGCATGCATATTTAAAAGTGTAAACCCACAGGGACGCAGATCGCACTGCAGTGGTTATGTCCTCTGACTCCGAGAGCATCGTGAACATTTTTCTACAGCAATAAAAAAAAAAAAAAAATGCATGTGCCTTTGAGGCAGGGCAAATCCAATCCCTCACGGCTGCAGGGTAATAATTACATTGTGCAACCATGGCTAGCAGAGAAACATAAGAGAGCTGCATGCTCAATAGCAGGAGAAAGTAAATGTGCTGTTAGTATGCTTCACTGTGCACTAATGCATAGTTGTATTTTTTTCCACACTGTGACACCAGTTCCCTCAAGAAAACCCTCCGTGCAGTTCTATAGAATCAGTTATAACTCCCATGTGTTTCGCCAGACTGACCAAAGTCAATAAAGTATCCTTACAGATTCGTTTATTGTTTTCTTTTGCCTTGCAAATTTAATCTGAGGCAATCCGGTCGCATAAGGATTATATTTTCTTTAAATTCTGTGATGCTTGATGCGAACATGTGTATCATGTGTTGGAATGCTGTCACATATTGGATGATTAGATAATTGAACAGGCATGTGTGCAGGTGTTTTTTTATTAAAAGATCTACACACTATATAACTCCAGCCATTGGGAAATATCTTGGCAATATTCTAGCAGAAACACCAGCCTCAGTTTAAAGGGAAAAAAATTATATATATATATTTACTGCTGCCATATCTATAGTTTTTCTTCCCTTTTCCCAAAGGTGATCATTGTGTATTGTGCCTGCTATAGTTTATCCGGTGTGGACCGTGCTTAAGGCTGTAACTCATACCCGAAATGTAGGTTTTGTGACCTTTCTCCAACTGGCCAATACAGCTATACATATTGGATTTTTCCCCCCACACCTCTGGTGACAAAACTCATCCACCTCCTTGGTGGCTAGAAAGCGAGCAAACAATTTATGGGTCCATTTTTGATAGAGAAGCATGTCTGGCTGTGGAAGAGGGAAATAAATAATATTGTGCACTGAGCAGCAGTTACCTGAATTTTCTCCAACATATAATTACACTGAAGCCAGGTTCTGAAAAAAATAATACATAATTGAGCTTTGCACAGAGAATCACACTGCCTAAGATGGAGATTAAAATCCCTTCCCACTGAGCTTTAATATTTTCCTTAACTGAACCTTTTAACAAAGATGGGGAAAAAATATCTGAAGAGGGGGATATTTATTTTTCCCCTTTTCTTTGTTACAAGATTAATGTTTGCTCTGAACGACTTTTACATTTACTCGAATTCTGACTAGTTATCATAAATGTGTGTGATTGTTTGATAATTGAGATGTTGATTAAGATGTACTGTACAGAAGGAGTCTCCAGGCTCAGCGCTTTGTAACCGTCTCATATAACTTTACGTCTTCAGGACAGAGGAGGTTACGCAGAAGTGTGTTGTCTCGCTAACACAGCAAGCTGCATTTTATGAGAAAACAGAGAATGGCGATGGAATGACTGTTTACGAATGTTCCACAACATTAAATATAACTAGAAATGAAGTAAAAGTCTTAATACGCTGCTCAGTCACGGTTTACACAGACAGTTAAATTTCACATATTATACTCCCATTTAAACAAGTTAATACACACCAATCTGCAATCACAATAACACGACCGCCTGGTGAACTGAACAACATTAATGATCAATTATACTCCAGTAAACCGGTGACAGAATCATGGGCATTCAAGGCTCACCCATGCCAAAGGCCAGCTGGTGCCCCAGAACACAAAGTGCCCCACAGCCCACAACATGGGGCCCAGCAGGCAACAAGCCCAAGACCACTGACCCGGCCTTCAGATTCACCAGCCCCTGATCTGATCGAGTCCCATGGGATGCACTGTAGAAACAAGTCTGATCCACAGAGACCCCGTCCTACCCAAAGGCTCCACTGCCCATGTCCTGGTGGGCACACCATAGACACAAGGGCAACCCAAATTCTAGGTGGCTTTATTGGTTAATGGTTTTAATGTTATGGCTGATTTCTGTAAGCCTTGGAGGTCTCAAAAATGTGCCTGTTAATTATTTTTTAACACATTATTTCAGTGTCCAGAGCGAGTGCATTTCCTAACCAATTAAACCATAGAAACCAGAAATGGCTGCAAAAATATCCTTTTTGACTCACTCATATTGGGGGAGATTATATTTTGTGTTTTTTCCAACCTGCATTTCAGACAAAAAACAAACAAACTGAAAATATAGTTGCAAGCAACGATGAGCGGGCCCAAGCACCCTGTATCATCGCCACCCGGGTCCACCGCACAACCTGTGTGTTATTTCATTGTGTTATTTGACCTACAAAAAGCCATTTCCATCCAGATGGCACGCGCTGGCTTGCACACGTGACACACTATAAAGGGCTGACGTCAGCTTAGTCCCTAAATATTTGTCATGTCAACTGACACACACACACACACACACACACACACACACAAACATTCGAGATAGCTTTCAAAACCATGAATAAAGTCCGAGGAGGGTCTTACCACCTTTATTCTCAGGAACTTTGTGGACGAGTAGACGTTTTAAAGAAAGTTTATGCAAACAAATTGTTAATTTTTATAATTTATGAATTATAAATTATAATTTAATAATTTTTATAATTGAATTTTTATAACTGTACTGTTTAATATCTAATAGTTTTATTTAGTGTACGGGCCAAAAACCCCTAGTCGACTGGTTCTTTCTCAAACGTTCATCCTTTAGGAAATAGTCCACCTGTAGCATCAATCCTTAGTATTAAAGAATACGTTTCTGAGTACAAACCCTTGACATTTTGTTGACGTGTGAGAAACGACTGTGTGTAAGCGTGCTGCCAGTTCTCGGCTGGAAACCCCATCAGTCCTGAGGATCCATGAGCTCGATATAAACACGACCACACGCTGTTCTGCTCATAAAACACAGCTGTGAAAGCCACGAGCAGAAACCACACATCTGAAGTCAGAAGGAGATTATTTGATACATAAAGATTGAGAAATGTCCCAATTTACATCCGACTTGGTACATTATTTTCTCATTTTTCAGTTCATCGCGTCCTTCTCCATCCCTGTAGAAAGATAATTAAAGTTACAGTTAATTAAAGTTATAATATATAAGAGATCATATTAACGTGGTGGTCAACAAACATTTAGAATTCATTCCTTAAGAGATTTTTTCCTTTCTTTCCCGTAAAGGTTCAATTCTGTGTGCTTGAGGTTTGCCTTATGCTCCTGGAATAGGCTCCGCCCCCACACAACCCTGTATACAGTGGTACAGATGATGATGCCTTCTATCATTTTCTATTCATCAGAATAAAAAAAATGTTTCATACAAAGTTTTATTGTAGAAAATGTGCTTATTATTTTATATACACAAAAATTTCAGACAGCGCCTCTTACGTCATATGTGCTGTATATCAGGCTCAGTTAACGCAACGGTTTGTTAGGAAGTTACAGCTTTACCTCTGACACTGGGAAGCCCTTCCATAAATTATACATACAACCGATTCTCCTTCTAGAAAACTATATAAACCATATAAACTGTTACTACAGAAAGAAGTTTCGACCAATCTGAGCTCCGAACTTCACAGCCCTGGGATATAATCAGTGCATTAAAATGCAGGCTGGGCGATACTAGCGTGAGCGTGACTTTCTGACACGGCAGCTCGTTTACAACCATCAAAACACAGTGGCAGTATTACCACCATTTCACCTCTGACCTCTGACCCATGACACGCCATCACCTCATTCGTCTGATGTCCATTAACTCTTTTTCATGTTTTTTTTTTTAATGTTGCTGCAGATCGACCGGCTTGTTAATGAACATGTCTAGTGGCTTCTCTGGGACTCGTCTTTGATCAGCAAGAAAAGTCAGATTGCAATAAGTTTTAATGTGGCAAAAAGTAGACGTACATGCGTCTTATACATGTTAATTAAGTAATATTCTAACAAAAATGCCACATTAATTAGTGACCTTTTATGTGTCTTTGATGTCCTGTCGTTAATTTGATACACTGAGACAACAGAGAGACTATTTTTACATATTAATGCTTATTAACAATTTTCTATCTTTCAATTCTCCATCTATGGAGCCTTCCATACACACATTATATAAATAAAAACTATGCACCATATACTGTACAGTGTGTGTATTTGCTTAAATGGTAAAATACTGCAATTGAGTACTTCATGACTGTCGTGTAGACGAGTACAGCATCTTTTGAAACTGGGTGCTAAAACTATTTACCTTTTAAATTTACCTTTTAAATATTTTAATTATTGGTAATAAAACAAACAAACAAAAAACTAACTAACTAACTAACTAACTAACTAACTAACTAACTAAATAAAATAATAAAGCAGCTATGTAATGTTAGCCTAGCTAGACTGCTAATGTTTATTACCTATCCTGAGATCTTTATAATATTAGCCATACAGTTGTTTTCTTTCTGGCAAGAATACTTAATTAATTAAATTAACAAGTTGTTTCCATTAGTGTACTTATTGTTCTTTGTTTTTATTTGTGTTTTTTAAATCAAATTTTTAAATCTACTAAATCTATTTTTCTTTATATATTTTATTATTGTTTTGTTGTTGCTTCAAAATTTGTTTGTGTATATTTTACAATTTTTAACACTAAATGTATGTATTTACATATTTGTCAACAGGTGAGACAAAAGTTATTCATGTAGCACATTTCATACATGATTCAAAATGTTTTATTAATAAAAAAACAATGTATAAAATAGAATGATATTGAATGAAAGTCAACAGAATTTTAAAATGAAAATGAAAATCAAATAATGTTGATAAAGAAAACTATTTTATTTAAAGGTTAAATAGAAAATATTATGTTTAACAACATTTTAGACATTAAGTCAATTAAATAAATACCTCTGTGTGAACAAACATAAAAGAGCACATCAGTAAAACTGTAAAATTCTATATAGTGTAATTATTTTTTACTGTATTTTACAATTAGTACGTTGTGCTGTAAAAACACACACACACTACAGTGTGAATGCTACACATATTAATATCCTGGGCATGACCACAGTTAGCTGTTTGTCGTAGTTTTTCGCGCTCGTGATTTGTATTCAGCGCCACAGCGAGAGAAAAGCGATGGCGTGATCGCGTGCGCTCTCTGGATTTCCCGCTGCTTTCTTGTCTCTTTTCATCCTGTGTGTTTGCCTTTGTGTGAATAAACATCGTGCATAAAGGAAATTTGTTTTTCTCATTTTAATAAAAGGAAAGTTTCACGTCACATCTCAGGAGTCTGCTATTTTTTTGTTCCTGTTTGAGTTTGTCCACATAAAATGGAGACATTACAGAGGCTAACAGACGCATTTTTATCTTTCAACAAAAGCTCTGTGGAGTTCGAGACAGAAGACAGTTTTGAAGTTTTGGAGTATTGAAGGCTTTAAGCTTCTGGCTTTTAATAGTAAAACTCTTTGTGACGATATTTCTCAGAGGTGTTGATTAATTTAGTTATTTTTAGTAAAAGGACCTCTGACAATAGTGCTGCAAATCACAGGTGTGTATGAATGCAGATATTCAAATACATTATAATTTTTATAGTAACAGCTCAGGAACATGTTGATAATAAACAAATTCTAATTCAGTGTCAGCTGCATCACACAGCAACCATAGGGTTGGTTTGGAATTGTCCTTCATTAAAAAAGAAGTCAAAGTTGCAAAATGTAATTTTTATAATTTTTTTTTTTTTGCTTTTATAATTTGGATTATCAAAATGAAATATTATAGACTTTGAAGGTTTTTACTATAAATACTACTACTACTACTACTACTACTACTAATAATAATAATAATAATAATAATAATACAATAATAAAGCACATTTAAATAATTTACATTTAAGTTAATAAATTATTATTAAAAATGTTTCAACATAATAGAGAAATTATTTATTATATATACTTTTGTACTTATATACATATTTATACTATGCTTACAGCATATATTTATTACTTTTTTCATTTATCATTATTTTTTTTATTTGATTTTATATCATAATAAGTTAGATTTAAAAATAAGCATGAAAAACAAAACACAAACAAAAACAGTAAGAAAATAAGTAAAACCAGCGGAGCGCTCCTGGCTTTTTGAAGTTTATTTCTGTCCATATGTGTGTCTGTGTGTGTGTCATGAGACTTGATTTTCTCGCTCCATGATGCTCTTTGAAAACAAGTTTCTGAAGCCAAGCCACCCCACAGTGAGGCCACACACATGAAAAAGTAAAAATGTTCCCGCTTTTCGTTCTCTCTGCAGCTATGAAGTGCTGGAGAAGAAGCTGAAAGAGGCCTTCACAGAAAGAACGGGGATTTTACGCCAACTCTCGAAAACATCGAAGGAGCTGGACAGCATAAAGGGCAACCTGCAGGTGAGGACACACGCCATGGTGAAGTTCAGGAATCAGCTTCAGCTGCATGGACACGAGCCCCGCCCACCTGTCCATTACATGTTATATGCAAACAGCACGTCCTAATTCACCCTCATATACATCTCAGTTACATAACACACACCCTCATTTATTCAGGAATTTGTGCCTGTTTGGGATTTTACGAGGGAAGAATTCTGCAGAATACAACGAAATGAAAGGAAAGTTTTGTCTCATTTTTTCCTCTTTTGAGTTTTTTCATATAGTGTGCAGAGTTTGATTTCATGCATAATACATGTTTTCCTTCTTTTTCTTCTTCTTTAGTCTTTTTTTATTGTTCTACTTTGTTGTGGTTTGGATTTTTCCCGTTTTTTCTTCTAGTTTAGTCATATCCTATTCCTCCCTGCCACTAGGGGGCTCCACACTAAGGCTACTACTACCATTCAGTCACGGAGGGCGAAGATGATCACGTGTTTCCTCCGAGCCACATGACGCCAGCTGACCACATCTTTTCCACCTGCTCGCTTTTTGTCTTGCAAACTGGACTGAAATAAAATTTTCTCTACATGGAAAAATAATACTTTTTAATTAATATTTTGTTTTATTTTTGTATTTTTTTTTGTCCCATAGTTTATGCTAATGTAAAGAAATACATTTTTCCTTCACTGGAAGTGTGTAAAAATCCAGCCAGTTCTGCTCATTATTCAGACAGCGACCTTTCGCTGATTTGGATTTGGGATTCAGTGCTGAAAGTCGCTCAGAATACAAATCACAGCTCACTGTTTCAAAATGAACAACAACAACAACAAGATTAAGATTATATAAAATTCTAAAAATACAAATATTTTTAGACAAATATGAAAATCTGGTTGTATCTTTAGTCTTTATAAGTATGTGCTCAAAAAACATACATTATAAAGTATGTATAACAAGGAGATGGTTGTGGCTCTCAGAAGAAACCAGGACGACACCAAACACAGTCTCAAATCTGGATGAGGAGGTGGAGGTGGTGGAGAACAACACACTGACAACAGACTGGACTGGAAACGCTGTCTACAGGAAAGGACAGAGCAGACTCCACTTCCGAAACTCGGGTCCTTTAATGTCTGCAGCAAAAAGGGTTGCAGATCTTTTATCAGTCTGTTGTTGCAAGTGCGATAGTCTTTGCTGCTACCTGCTGGGGCATCAGCAGCATCAGAAGTGGCGACATCAGGAAAATCAACAAACTCATCTAGAAGGCTGGTACAATATCTGAAGAGAAGGACGCTACACAAACTGTCCTCTCCATCATGGAGGACACCTCACATCCCCTCCACGACCTGCAAGAAGATACTTCATCTCCGCTGTGACAAAGAACGCTACAGGAAGTCTTTTCTGACAACTGCAATCTTCACAAGTCTCCTGTGTCAGGAGAGGAAGGAAGCTGGCAGAAATTCTAACTAAAATACATTTCTAAAGTTGACACTGAAATATATTTCAAAACTGAATGAATCAGATTCATTTAGAATAAAGTCTGGCTGTTGGTTTTCTGATAGCGTGACCCTGTTGCTTCTCTTCAAACCCTTCACATAGCAGCAGTGAATGGAAGCACACAGTCATTCATATGCTCTTTCTTTGGAATTGAGCTTTAATTGGCAGAGCGGTTGAATTTAGCAAAAGGGCTTGGCACGGCACTTCAGCCATGTTTGGATGGTGACGTCTAGTCAGAGCCTTTGTTTGTGCTACAGCATGGGGCTTCAGCTCTTCCTCCTGAGTCACTGAATCTCTGGGGAACCTTCATCGAGTTTAAAAAGCCTTGAGTGTGTTTGGTTGGTATTTTTCTGGGACCTCGGCCAAAGTACTTATATAATTCTGAGACAATGATCCCTGTCCTGCTGGATCTGCCATAAAACAACAATGATCAACAACCTTTTAATCTAGATAAATGATGTGCACATGGCCTTTCTGTAGCCTCTTTTCTTGTTTTTATTTTTTTAAGAAGAGACAGAGCCTAAATTTGACTTATCATCATTAAACTTTGCTTGATGAGGATCGTAATGTTGGCACGAAGGCAATGCGGACTGAACTCTGAGCTCCTGTGAGATTTCCTTTAAAGACACAATGACACTTCCATCAGGATTAGCCGCAACACTTGGTAACTTGGATTCTGATTGGTCAGACGGTGTTAATTAGTTTCCCAGGAACCTTAGTCCAAGTACACCCAATCCATCTCAGGGCACACACACTCACACAGTCATTCACACGCTATGGGCAATTTGGGAATGCCATTTAGCCTAACCTGCATATCTTTGGACTGTCGGAGGTGTAACGGGTTCGACCCTAAGTGCACGGGCAACACCATGAAACACGGACACGAGGCGAGGTCTTACAGGAAAAAGGGTCATTTATTTGAAAAATAAATCTGGAGGTTTAAAGGCCTTGCCCAAGGGCCCAACATTGCCAACTTGGTGGTTAAACCTGGAACCTTCCAATCAGCTATCCAACATCTTAACCACTGAGCTACCCTTAACCCCCAGGGATCCAGTCAAGTCACTACTGGAGAACTTGTAAAAAAAAAAAAAAAAACTCTTATACAGGGTAAGGAGCAAATTCATTAAAATGGCTAAAATTGATGTGGCATGGTGGCTTAGTGGTTAGCACTGTCACCTTACACCTCCAGGGTTCGACTCCCACCTCGGATCTGTGTGCATGGAGTTTGCATGTTCTCCCTGTGCATGGTGGGTTTCCTCAGGGTACTCTGGTTTCCTCCCACAGTCCAAAGACATGCAGATTAGGCTATTTGACATTCTAAATATTATATAGTAAATAGTTCTAATAGATACTAAATAGCATGTTCTAATAGATACTGAACGCAATTACATTGTCTCATTTTATACAGTAGCTTGTACTGTACTGTATGTCGCTGATGTTTGCCTGGTTCAGGCATGTGACCTCACAGAACCATCAGGAATATCATTTCGGGACAGAGTCAGCTTCATCACCCTGTCAGTCATCATTTTACTGATATGACACAACACCACGTGGTTTATTACTCACTCGATGTTTACATGAACTACAAAACACAATTATTTGTCACTTTTGTTATAATTCAAATCTCTTCATAAAAAAATCATTGGAATTATTGAAAATGACTGAAATTAGACACAAGAACTTTTATTTCCTCCATTTAGTTTCTTTCATGTCTAAATATTTATATAATTATTTCTCCATCATTTCCTTTTGTATGAGTCAGAAAGATGACTGAGATTTCACGACGTGGTGACAAACACGATGATTACACTTCTGTTCTCTCTCAGTCGGAGTCAGCTTTAGAAATCATTCGTATTTATTTAGCATCTGATCTGAATGTCGTCTGAACATCTCTCAGACAACGGCAGCAAATAACAGACAAGACATCAACAAACTTTTATTTTTTTCTCATTTAGATTTCTTTCCTTTTGATTTCAGTCGATGAAGAATGACGACTCGGTGCCCAAAAAGGACGTACAGCGGATTCTGGAGCTGAGTCATAAACAAAGGTACAGAAATAGTTTGATCTATTTATAATAATTGCATTGTACCCCAACACTGACAGACTTTGGATTCTGATTGGACAGAAGAGGTGAATTAATTCTCTAAATTCAGCTTCGAGAGCAGCACATTGTAATTGATGTACTCATTCTAACGCATTATCATTTCCATTGCAACAGCTACAGTAATTTGCAGAGACATTGATAGTGGAGACCACAAGTTTCTCTAAGATGGTATTTATTTTACACAACATTTATGGAAGCAGTCCTCAGTTTTAGCAGGTTTTTTGAGTCTTTGTGGTTTTTTAAAAAGTTCTGTTTTTTGTCAAATTAACTTCAAGAGAAGAATAAAAGCCAGGCTGATGAGAAAACTACTGTTTATAGCTGCTATAATGTAAGTGACCAGATGCACTTACTTTGTTTATGGAACAGTAAAGCTAACTATAAATGGATTAAAAATCTAAATTGCTGTAGAATAAGAGAAATTAAACATTCCATGTGCTACTGTTATAGGAAAATAATTAACATTAGTGTGTCAGCAGTAACCCCATCACGCTATCACAGTCTTAGCTACGGTATACTCACTCACTCACTCACTCACTCATCTTCTATATCGCTTTATCCTGTATTCAGGGTTGCGTGAGCTACTGTACTGTATATTCCCATAAAATCACATCATGTGTTATATGCTGTGTGGATGGAGCCACATTGAGGAGCGCTTTATGTTCTGAGTTAGATCATTTGGACTTGTTTTCCCTCCCTATTGCTCAGACTTTAGCCTATGACTACAGAGGGCTTATAGAATCTTTTAACTATACATCACAGCAAACAGCCTCTGGTTTGTGCGAAAGAACTCACAGCGTTTTTTTGTTGTTGTGTTTTTCTTTTCATGTCATCAGATTTCTAATGGCCCACATTTTTACTCTACAGAACCACAAACAGTGAGAAATAAAGCACAAAGCTTAAAAATCTGACCTTTTGTGTGAAGCGAAGTCTCTGTGAGTACTGCCTGATTTGCGTCGGCTCTAATGGCTGCTAGCAACCAAACACTGCCTGCCATTAGCTTACGCAGGCTTTGCAAATGGCTTTACGGTCGGATGCAAGTGCTGATCTTCTTTAATCAAACGATAAATAGACTTACGGCAGGAACACTAACAATGAACTCTGGGCATAAATGAAGCATGAACATGTGAAATAACAACAGATGGAAGCCAAGTAAAGACTAAATGAAAGTTAATATAGCACTGAAAAAGAATAATATGAAAGTTAGTTCCAACCGAGTGCTCTGATTGGATGAGAACTGTTCCACGAGTGATGATAATAGACAGTAACAGCACTGTGAGGTGTAACTATCTGTATGAGTGGGCGTGTCCCAGGTGTTGTCCAGTGGTTAATGAC
>JAOVVB010000037.1:36587503-36597635 GCA_028570985.1 Heterobranchus longifilis | reverse complement strand
GACATGCTCACTAATGTTCAGAGACCAGAGCAGATCAGATACGTCATCATATGGGACAATGTTAGTTTCCATAGGGCAGCTTTGGTCCACAACTGGTTTACAGATCACCCACTCTTCACTGTACTCAACCTCCCCCCATACACTCCATTCTCGAATCCAATTGAAGAGTTCTACTCTGCCTGGCGCTGGAAGGTCTATGACCGTCATCCCCATCAACGCATAGCCCTTTTACAGGCATGTGGGGATATTGACCAGGCATCATGTCAGGCCTGGATACGCCGTTCCAGAAGAGATTTTCCCCGGTGCCTTGGACTAGAGGACATTGCATGTGATGTAGATGAAATTTTGTGGCCGGACCCAGAGAGACGACACAATGTAGACTGATTTCTTTTTTTTTCCTCAGTGAAATTACTATTTTGTTTTGACTTGGATCCCTCTATGTTTACAGAACTATGACAAAAGTATGACCTCAAACTGTGACAGAGCCTACCTTGTGCACAGAGAAAGCAAAAGCCAGATGTGTTTTTCATTCATACCATCAGTGTGTAGTTGGTGCATTGTGTGCTTATTAATGTGATGGCTTGTGCTAACTGTTTGATACGAAAATACCATTTTTTACGAAGGTTTGAAGAGTTAAGCAAGGTTTATTAGCTTTTACAAGAAAATTACAATGTTTTGCTGATTTGGTGAAGGGTTTTCTTATTTGTGTGTAATGTTTTGCAAAAATAGCCAGTAGTTACTAAAAATGTGCTTAAGCCATCAGAAAAAAACTGTAACTTAAACATATCTCCTGTTATACTGAACTTCCAGCCTCCTAACACACAGTATGAGTGCAGATTAATCCCTGCTATCAGTTATCACCCAGATGAGGATGGGTTCCCTGTTGAGTCTGGTTCCTCTCAAGGTTTCTTCCTATTACCATCTCAGGGAGTTTTTCCCTCAGCACCGTCTCTCTTGGCTCGTTCATCAGGGACGATCTGATCACTCTGATTCAGGCACATTTTTTTCACATTTCCAAAATTTTCCATAATTTTCCTTTGATTCTGTAAAACTGCTTTGAGACAATGACCATTGTTAAAACCGCCATACAAATAAAATGTAATTGAATTGAATTTTGTCAAGAATTTGCCATTGATTATTTTTATTTATTTGTTTTTATATCATTTTCCACATTAATGACATTAATTATTTAACAGAAATAAATGCAAAAGTAAAACACATGTGGGCAATATTAAATACCCCCCTTACTGCTTCCACAGAATGTAAGAGGGTAAGTTGCAGCCAGGAGCTACTAATCATCAGCCAGACTGCATCTTAGTATTTTTACATGCTGTAGTGTTGGTTGTAGAGCATTTTCATACACCATACATCAATGCAATCCCTACACCCACAATTTCAAAAATATACGTGTAATAAATGCCAAGTAACTAGAAAAGTGCAGTAAACCACAAACAATGAAAAAAAGATTTTGCTTTTACTACATATTTCTCTAAATGTCAACCTCCAACCTGTCAATTAAAAAAATGTTGCAGAAAATACTTTAAATCAACTGAAAATGTATTTTGTCCATCTACATCAATTAGTTTGTGAGATACTCATTTTTATAAACAGTGTGTTAGGTGTGTTACATCACCCATGAACAAACAGGCACAAAACAAAGCAACAGCAAACAATGAAGAATTAAAATAAGAAAGTCCATGTCAAGATATTTTTTATAAAAATGTTCATTATAAGGACTAAAGTAAGAGAAAAGCACAAATCTCTACTATAGAGATAGTAGAGACCTGAACACGGGAGATCTGGAGCAGAAAGTTTTACTGACAAATCTCGGCCTGTGTACTTTTTATTATAAGCGGCCATGCATATATACACTGCAGTTTATGTGAGGATGGTTTCATGTTATTTATGCACACAAAAGTGTAAGTGTGTGTGTGTGTGTGTGCGCGCGTGTGTGCGTGTGTGCAGTGACAAAGAGAGCAAAGAATAAAACACTATGGATCAGTAAGCAGTAGAGAAAGCACGAGAAGACGAATGTCGTGTGCTCATGGCCAAGCAGGGTAGCGTGCACACACGTCATAGATCTCTACGGCATGCACCGTGATGATTTATATGCACACCTCAAATCTATAGATTATGCGTGGAAGGGTGCACATATTCTCGTAAATTGTGCACATGTGTTGGAGGGAACCGGTGTCACAGGAACATGTTGGATGTTTGCTCCCATTGTGTAATGTCTCTGATTTTGTATTTTCATTTAAATGGAGAATATGCAAATGGGATCGCCGGCACTTCCACTTAAAGGGTTAATTGATCATCTGCAGGTGTGTAGACCTCTATAAAAACAGTAGTTTTGGCACTTTGCTGGTCTGGAGAATTCATGTCTGTGTGTTACCACAATGCCAAAAGGGAACGACATAAGCAGTGGTCTTAGAAAAGGAATTGCGATTTTAGATTTCAATGTTCTAAAGTGAGAACGATTATTCACAGGTGAAAAGCCTTCAAGACAGTTGCCAATCTTCCCAGGGGTGCACGTCCCAGCACATCCACCACAAGGTCAGACTGTGCGATGCTCAGAGAAATACAAAAAAACCCAAGAGTTAAATCTCAGACCGTACAGGCCTCAATGAACATGTTAAATATTAAGTCCATGACAGCACAATTAGAATAAGACTAAACAAATACAATTTATTTGGCAGCGTTGCCAGGAGAAACATCTTCTGTCTAAAAAAACATAGAGGTACTGTATGACTGAGATTCACAAAACTGCATCTGAACAAACGACAAGGCCTCTGGAACAATGTCCTGTGGACAGATGAGACCAAAGTGGAGTTGTTTGGCCTTCAGGCCCAGTTTGGCAAAAACCAAACAGTATTTCAGCAGAAACAGCTCATACACACTGTCAGGCACAGCAGTGAAAGGGTGGTAATTTGGGTTTGTTTTTGCAGCCGCAGGACCTGGGCAGCTTGCAGGCATTGAGTCGACCATGAACGCCTCTTATAATGATAAAGTCATGATCGTATGATAAAGTCATACAGGAAATAGAGGAAAAACTTATTTTTCTATATAATGGCTGTATAAACATGGCTCTATACGCATCGGACTGTCTGATTCCCGTCTGAAACACTGGACTCCCACAGGACGGAACAGGAGGCGTGGTAGTAACTCCCAGCTAAGTTCCTGTATTGTGCAAGTGGTGTTGGTAAATGAGTGTGTTCACACAGTTCACACAGACAGATGCGTCTCTTCTGCAAGTTGGTGTTATCTGTCGAGGATCTGTTTCAAGGATCAGGAGTTCCCACTCACTAAATTTTCACAAGAACGAGTGAGCTTCGAGTCACCTTCGAGTACTTTTTTCATCAGTCTTCTGTAAATATGAATCGCTTCTACGCCTTCCTTCCCCAGAAATTTCATCATGTCCAGATTTGACTAATTTATAACCTGTAAGAATTTTACCAAAACAAAATGAAAGTCCTTGCAGGAGGAAAATGTCTAAATGAAATCAAAAGGAAATATATATTATTTTACCTTTAAAATTGTATCTCTTGTAAAAATTTAGTTTTAATTTTAAAACATGGTCAAATACAGTCTTAAATGTAAAAAAAAATAAATAAATATGCAAGTTGAAACCAAGTCAAACACTATAACACTTTCATGATATTGCTTTTCCAAAGTAAAGTGTTGTTAGTGTTTTATTAAATACCACTTCCTTGTATTCATCCTGAAATCTTCAAGTTGACAAACATAGGCACCAGCTGAACTGCTTGTAAACCCTAAACATAGATGCTTTTTGAGGAAAACATATCGTAAAAAAAAAAAAAAAAAAAAACACTTCTCTGTAAAATCCTGTAAGTAGTGATTGAATTCATTGAAACAGCTATGTACATGTTGAATTTATGTGATCCTGCAGTTTACTGAAAACGTTCTAGTTGTAATTCTTTATATCCTGGCACTTTTCCCAGCATGCACCCACAAAGCCGTTAAAAAAAGAGCCCTCTGCTACATGATCTAAAACCAATTTCAACGTCTGAATAAGCTAACACACATTTTCTTATCTTCATTTTGCAGCGAGAAAGCGGCAGTCCAACAGAGGAAACTGGGGGTTTAGTAACAGGAGAATTTAATTTCGGAGGTAAGCAGCATTGAAGAAAAGAAATGCTGGATAAGCAAATGTTTTCACCCTGCTTAAAAAAGGTGATTTCTTTTGAGCCTTGAGTTTAATTAGGTCTCAGAGCACTAACTCCGCACTGCTTTGTGTTCGCCCTGAGACTGCGCTGCTGTCCAATAACGGCTGCGGCCGACATATTTTGTCTCCGAATTAAAGTTGTAGTGTGTTTTAATGTAAAACATACTGTATTTTGTCCTCAGAGCAAACACAGATGCACATTAACGGTAATTGGTTCGACTGCACAAAGAGTGGGAGAGAGAAAGACACAGGATGAAGGTGAAGATGAAGGTTATGTTGTCGGAAAATGACATGGACATCGTCTGAAGTTTCTACTGTCAGAAATAAGGATTTTTCTCTGAAAATGGTCTCCGCAGGCCATGCTGTGAAATCCTGTCTTTCTTTCATTTGGTGTTATTCTGTCATCTTCTGTCATATTACAGAGAGAGCGCGCGAGAGAGAGAGAGAGAGAGAGAAAGAGAGAGAGAAAGTTGAACTGTTACTATCCTGAAGTTGATTATTTTCCAATAACCGCACACCCTGCAACATTTTACTCTTTTTATATTGTATTTTTACAATAATTATTAAAGAATGACACTTGATATTTTTTTAAAAGTCTACCTTCTGACCAATTGTGATTGGTCAAAAGATGTTGATTAATTTCCAATAATAGCAGCTCCGACAGTGGTGCAGCTGCAAATCGCAGGTTTATATAGTAAATACATTCGCTTTAAGAGGTTAATATTTCAGAGCGACTAATGAGGGAAGGACTGCTTCTAGCTACTGGGAACAAAACACAAAGAGAAGTTATAATTTTAGGCAGATGAATGTGACGTTAGAACAATGCATCACGTGCTGTTATTGCAAATTCATTAACATCAACTTCAGGCATGTATTTTTAATGCTAACTACATTACCGTTTTTTATTCCTCACGCATGACTTGGTCTGGTATTAGATGAATCTAAAACACTAAGACAAACCATAAACACCTCGATGCGGAATAAGTGTTCTGAAGGTTTATGAAACAGCTCACGGTGGCCCTGCTGCTCTTTACCCCGCCCCTCTGCCCTCAGCAGCAGGAGCTTTAACTGGGTTCATCTTTCATTTCAGATTATACAGCAATAATACATCAATGAATATTAATGACACCGGGAAGTTGTTTGTCAACCAGACTTGGGTAAAAAGCCCAGGAGCCAATCATTAGCAATGGAACAGCGAGATCACCTAAACACACACACACACACACACACACACACACACACACACACACACGCACACACACACATACAGTACACACAGATTTTTTTCTTCATGACAGCAGCAATTAGTACTTCATGTGTATATAAATAATAAACATTGATGTATATTTCTTTACTCTTCTGTAGTATAAACTGACAATTAGGACTTTTCTTTATTGCCATAAAAAAGTTTTTTTTTTTATATATTCTGAGTATTTTAATATAAATAAAGAAAATCACTGACATCACAACATTCCCGAGTTAATGTTTGTACTTTATTTACTGTAGCTTTCAGAATCTAATGTTGAAATTTGTAATTAATCCCCGTGCATGGCTCTGAAAAACAAGCGGGAAAGTTATAATTCATGTAAATATTTCAAAATAAATAAAATTTGTGTTTGTAAGTAAATGATATGTTAAAATTTTTGTGGGGAAAATAGAACACAGAACTGTAGTGTTGCATGATCAGTAAGGTGCAAACCTTTTTTTCTTCCTCTTCTTATTATTCTTCTTAACTAAAGCATATAAAATAGTGATTTAATATTATTTATTTGGAATTTATAATGTATTATTGTTTATTTATTATTTGTTTGTTTGTTTTTTCTGGCATACACTAAAGCAAAAAAAATCATAAAAGTATTGTTATAATATTACACACCAAAAAGTGCAAAAAATCATTTTTTTTTACATAAATACGGGTTTTTGTTTTCTGAGAGTATTTTGATTGTTATTGTGGTGAAAATGCAGCAAAGTGTTGCATAATAAGTCATTGTACTGTATATATTTTGCATATTTAACAAAAATTAAATGCAATGTATTATTATTATTATTATTATTATTATTATTATTATTATTATTATTATTATTATTATTATTATTATCGCACTCACTTACCGTCTATACCACTTTATCCTGTATTCAGGGTTGCGGGGAGCCTATCCCAGGAGGCCTAGGGCACAATGCGGGGTACACTCTGAACAGGGTTCCAATCCATCACAGGGCACACACACACTGTACACACACTCACACACTATGGTCAATATATGGTGGGAGGAAACCGGCGTTCCTGCAAACTCATGCACACAGTGCTGCTTATTATTATTATAATTATTATTGTTGTTGTTGTTATTGATGGACTGACTTAACACTGTTCTAGGTTTATAATAAAGTATCCACTGCATTAAAACAATTTGCTCAGATTTGTACCTATAGTGAGTTTATTGATGCAGCTGTGCTCCCTGTCAGCTTCTCATTTTTACCCAATTACCTGAAGACTACAAAACACACCTTAATGAGTATGAGATGAGATCAAGTCCCCGCTCTGTGGATGTTATGATGTTTTTCTCCACTCCAGTCACGACAAAGTGCTCCTTTGGGTTCCTTTAAAGGTCTAGAATAAGATACTAAAATACGGCAAAAAGAGGATGTATTATGAGATTTTTTTTATTATTAACTTCGAGAGAGAGAGAGAGAGAGAGAGTGAAGTCTGGTGAAGGTGGTGCTGTTTATAGCTGCTATAAACTGTAAGCAAGAAATAACCTGATTCATGGATGTTTCACCAACAACAATAACTTTAAATCCGATAAAATTTTGAATCTAAAATTACAGTTCTTGGCAAATCAGCATGGTGTTATGAATAAAACACTTGGAGATGTGCGGTTATGGGGAAACAATCAAGTTCAGGGTTGTGTCTCTGTACTTTTTTATTATTTTTTTATTCCTTAATTATAAAATCAGCAAGACACGGACACGTGTGTTTATATTTAAATTATGTTTATGAATGAAGTTTTTTTTTTATCCACCTGCTTGCAAATCTTTTTTTTATTTTGTTATTTTTTTTCTCTCAGTGTTTTATGTCTCTAGGGGAAATAATAAAAACATTTTGCTCCATCATTTGGTCGTGTCTTTGTTTCCTCCCTTTCTCAGTGTTTGTTTCACACTCTAATATCTTTTCATCCTCTTTCTCCAGCTTTCTGAAAGGTCATTATTTTCTTGTTTAGTGTGTGTGTGTGTGTGTGTGTGTGTATGTGTGTGTGTGTGTGTGTGTGTGTGAGAGAGAGAAAGAGAGAGAGAGAGAGAGAGAGAGAAAGAGATGTTTTCCTCATTCTCAGTGACTCTTACTGAATGTTTCTGTTTAATGACTGAACACTTAAAAGCATAAATATGTAAATACATGGTTTACATCATTAGACACTTTAATTAATAGAGAGGCCTGTTAGCCATAAGTAAACCATTAATTCTATTATTTTACAAACACCGCAGTGGACTGTAATTTGTATACATGTGAATAAACTGAAAATTAAATGCTTTTTCCTTAAAAAATACCAAAACTCTCAGGGGTGTGAACACTTTTGCACACAGTTCTGCAGCACCAGAAGTCTTGGAACCTCTGTTCTTTTAATTCCATTTAAAGTAGGGGAAAAAAACAAACAAAAATATGACCTACATGCATGTTCATCTTTTGTTAGCAACAGGTAGCTGTGCTGAGTGATGTACAGTACAGTTACCTCCACATACTGTAAATGCATAAGCCACTTTTTGATGTTTGTAAAAAAACAAAAAAAAAACAAACATGAAATCAGGTTGTAAAAACTCCAGGTTAAAATCTGGCTGAAGAATCTGTTGAGAATTTTATTTCAGGATTTGACTGATATTATCCAAAATGTAATCCACATATTCATGGCAGGAAGTGCTATTCGGCTAAGCTAACCCCTTCATATAGTGTACCTCTCGTTCCTTTTGTCTAAATGCTGGTCAGTGCATAAATGATACCAAGTATAATAAAACATAAAAGACGGGCCAAAATTATAGCTCTTTATCAATAAAAATAAAGATATATGTATCCAATCTAATCTAATCTAATCTAAGATTTGGATCCTCTGGCTCTGTGGCATTTGTGAACATGATGAATACAAGAACGCTGAATATTCTCCAAGGTATCAGAACTGATTAGTTGTTCCCTGCAGTAGTGATTTCCTTCTTTGACTTCAGATGACCACAAAGTAAAAAGCTAAGTGATGTTACTGTATGTTTGGTTCAATTCAATCTTATGTTGTAAGTTTCAAAGCCAGCTTCCGTCTGAAATAAACAGAAATGCTTACAGCTTAGTTGTTTTTGCGCACATTAAATATGTATCTTCTTATGACTACAATGTTGAGGACATCAGGACACATCTGAGGCTCTTGTCAAACAAATGCAGTTACCTTATTTTATCTAGCTAAACTTGTGCACTATAAGCAAGTCTGTTATAAAAAAAAAAACATGATCTAGTAATCTAGCATTTCTAGCTAGTTTCTTGATGTAGAGTTAAGACAAGTTCTGAACTGTGGGTTTGTTAAAGGAATACACTATACTGCAGTTGGAACTGGTGTGGGCTTGTTTTTCAGGGGTTGTGGTCGGCCCCGCACTTCCAGTGAAAGGAACTCTTAATGCTTCAGTATACCGAGACATTCTGGACAATTTCATGCTCCCAACTTTGTGGAAACAGTTTGAGGGCCCTTCCTGTTCCAACATAACTGCGCAGCATTGCACAAAGCGAGGTCCATAAAGACATGGATGAGCGAGTTTGGTGCGGAAGAATTTAAATGACCTGCACAGACTCCTGACCTTAACCTGATGAAACACCTGTGGGATGAATTAAAGGCGGAGACTGCGAGCCACGCCTTCTCGTCCAACATCAGTGTCTGACCTCACAAATGTGCTTCTGGAAGAACATTCAAAAATTCCCATAAACACACTCCTAAACCTTAAGGAAAGCCTTCAACAGAAGAGTTAAAGCTGTTACAGCTGCAAAGGGGGCGGGGCCAACGTCATATTGAACCCTATGGATTACGAACTGGATGTTACTCAAGTTTACATGCATGTGAAGGCAGGTGAGCCAATACCTTTGGTATTCAATATAGTGTATATGAACAGTTTCAAGGCTGCAAATTAAGATAAATCTATTTTTGAAGGTTTGAGGAAGGAAAAAAAACCAAATGTGCCAAGAGGTATTGCAAACTGATAGAGAATATTTTGTGCGTGTTTTCTTTGAGTCACGAGGGTGTTAGAAAGCACAAATAACCCCAAAAATTGTTTTGTTGTAGAATTATGAATTTTGTGTGATTTTTTCAAAAAGATATGCTGTTTAGTTTGGTTGACTTTTAATTAAAAACAAATAGCAAACATATGATTTGATTGTGATCTTTCTGTAGAGAGTCAAACAGAAAGGAGTGACAATTGTGTTGCAAACAAAACCTTTTTAATGACAAACATTGTTGAAGATCATGAGAAATATTATAAACAATACAAATGCTTCAGTTTCAGTATCATCCTCGTCCTCCTCTCCCAGAATCAGTTATATGGTGCAACTAACAGCTTTCCACACACACAGTGCATACTTCTCAAGTCTTTTGTACACAAAACATGGACGTTTAAAGCTTCTAAAGTAACTTACTATATAATTTTTTTATTATAGACAATCTTGTGTTTCAGAAAATAATAATTTGCCAAAATGAGTTAAAACCATTTAACTGCGTTTGTTGCTTTTTGCTGCGAAACTGTTCATCTATGACTGGTAAGCTAATTCTGTTAAATTCATAGTGCTAGCTCTTATACAGTAGATGCAAAGTAAACATCTGTTTGTGTACACAGTGTACACATTTTGAGGGTAAGAAGTGCTGCTGTGTTTACTGGTGGTCACGTTCATTAATTATCATATGCTAAACTCATAGCGTTATGATTCCTTGTCGG
>JAOVVB010000037.1:36559811-36580863 GCA_028570985.1 Heterobranchus longifilis | reverse complement strand
CTGACCAAGGTTATATAAGCCAAAAATTTGGCGTGTTTGACACACACATGCTTCACAACCGGCAACACAAAAAGATGGGTTCTGACAACCTGTTTTTTTACTCAAAACCGACAAATTAAAGGTACTGTATCTCATTTAGCATTTAAGGAGCCAGGAGTTATTTAAGCATTCAAGTTAGCAATCAAAAGTCAGCTATTTTTAAGCATTCAGAAGTAATTTTAGGGTTACTCCGCAGAAAGTAATTAATAATATGTTGTGCATTTAAACTTGTCCATTTAGCTTAACAAACAAATAGCAAGTTTTTTCCGTACCTCATGGCCATACATTGTTTTAATGCCTGGTCAGAGGAAAAGCTTTAGTGACTAAACTAGCCATCATAAAATGTGATGTAATCAGGTTGTAGAGATTGAATGATCTGGTTCGGGATTTAAACTAATTCTAAACTGGACCTGTTTTCAGAATGTAAATGAAGCTCCTCAGCATTGTGTATGCAATGTGGCCCACTTCCATATTCATGAAGATTATATCGAGCAGGCTTACGCCATGCCGATTCATTTACTCACATGTGTACCATGTGGGCTTTAATTTAGCAACAGGTTAGAGTTTCTTGTTTTACTTGTTAAAAATGAACCCACTGACCTCCTGAAGTAATACGTGGGAAGGGATGAGAATTTATCTGCTAGCTGATAAATCAGCAAATAAAATAGAATCTCATTACAATAAAGTAATTACTGATCTTCTGCTCTCTGAACATCAGTTAATAGAATCATTTGCTCCATGTTTTAAACTTTTTGTAATTGCTGTTGATAGTCAACATCTATATTCCAACCTTTTTTTCTTAAAACCAAACCTCACTGAAGGTATCCATGTAATATCAGAAAAATCTTTAGAAATGTCATGGACTGTGGGCAGTTTACACTTTAAATGTTCTTTGTTGTACAATTTTATATAATGCAGGAAAAGAGTTGCTTACCAAGAAAGTAAAGAAATTTATTCACCTTGAGTTTGGTGAATTCCAGAGTTTGTCGTTTCACCATCTGCAATTGAAACTAATCTGGAATGTCACATATTTGAACAACTTAACTGACAAAAATGTGCAAAAATAAATATAGTTAATACAGTGAAGCATGGTGTTGGTAAAAGAGTTGCACCCGGCCTCTCAGTGTTGCTCCTGGTCTCTCAGAATTACCCCTGGTCTCTCAGTGTTACTCCTGGCCTCTCATTTAATGTCTTCTTTCCTTCTGCTTTTGTTCCTTTATCTTCTTTATTCTATTGTCATTCCTTCTTCCATTCCTTTCTGCTGTATTCTCTTTCTTGCTTCTTCCAATTATTCATTCTCTTCCTTCTGTCTGTTCTTCATTCCTTCCTTCTTTCCCTTCTTTCTTTTTACTGTTTTCTTTTCCTTCATTCTCTTTCTTCAATCTCCCTGTTATTCCTTTGCTTTCTTCAAAGTGTTCTCCCATCCCTGAGTCCTATTGTTTTTAATTCTTTCCTTCTTTTCAATATGTTCTTCCTTCCTTTCTTCCTTCCTTCCATTCTTTTATGCATTATTCATCATATACTCTCGAAGCGTAACATTATAAAAAGCACTTTCACTGTGCACATGTTTTTCACTTGTCGTTAAAGATTACTCATAATCACCGATGATTTTCGGTATCCTCATGTGGTCTGTATGTCAGTGTGTTGGAGAGGAGCAATATGCCTGAGGCCATGTTTTGTCTGGAGAATGTGGAAAGAGGCAGATAAACAGTAGAGGTTAGAAACAATCGATGGCAAGAGAGAAACGCGTAGTGTTCCTCTGGTGAGTGGTGTGTTTTATCCTCCCCCGTATGAAGATAAATATGTGATGGAGTCGACCGGTACCCTCTAGTCACGCAAATAATTTGTTTTATTCTGGTTGTGCAGTCCGTGCCAAAATGCCTGCTGTTTCAGGGTGTACAGTCAGTGCTGAAGCACACGTTGTGAGAAGGTTAGCTTGAAATTATTATTTTGTGGTATAGAATTCCGATTTCACTTAAAGTGATAAAATAATTGGAAATTTATTGTGATTCATTTTAACTGTACACAGTTGAGTAAACTGTAATGATAGAATTAACTTGTTTTTAAATTCAATAGTAATTTAAATTTACAGCAACAAGCTTACTGCCATTTTGGTAACAAATTATAACACTATAGAAAAACCTAATAAATTAATTTGCATTTAACGAATCTGAGGCTACTACCTCACCATCATAGAAACAGTATTTCTATCAGTACCAATCCAGGTGAAGAGGTTACAACTTGGCTATAGATGTCAATTTGACCCTCAAATAAACCTTGAAGTATCACAAACGTGACAAATATTGCTGGAAGAAAATCAGTTTGGATTGGGCGGTATCAACTGTTTAAGGTACAAGGACAGTATATCCATAAGTTATGGCAGGAGACAATACCACTCACTTACGCACTCACTCACTCATTGTTTATACTGCTTTGTCCTGTGTCACAGGGGCAGGGAAACTTAGGACACGAGGCAGGGTACACCCAGGATGGGGCGCCAATCCATTGCAGGGCATACTCACTCACTCATTCACATACTCATCCACACATTCTGGGCAAAAAACACCAATTAGACTAATCTGTATGTGTTTGGACTGTGGAAGGAAACCGGAGTACCCAGAGGAAACCCACCAAGCATGGGGAGAACATGCACAACTCCATGCATACACACCCAGGCAGGAATCGAACCTGGAGGTGCAAGGCAACAGTGCTAACCACTACACCACAGTGTCCCTAACACAATACAATTCATTTTAATATACTGTAGGTTGATGTTCTTACATGACCCATTTATCCATGAAGCTGTGCCAAAGTTTGCATCTCTCCTCCCCTGTATCTCTCCTTGTACAGTATCTGTCCCAGCTCTCCCTGTGTGCCATGGTACAAACCTATTTACAAAGCTTCTTAATCCTAAAAGTTGCTCCTAGAGACAAAATTTTAAGAAAATTCTTAGAATTATGACATTTTCTCAGAATTTCCCCTTAAATTTAGGACTAAATCTTAGTAAAAATAAAAATGATTTACTAAACATCTTAGCCCTAAAAACAGCTCCTAAGGTAAAAATTGTTAAGAGTAGAGAGGGGGACTTTTAAGAGGCTTAAGAGTTTTTATAGCAGAGGACAAAATAGGGGAAAGAAGAAATATTCTCCAAATACGAAGCATAAAGCTAAAACTAAACACTGCACTTCTGTCCAATTTTTTTACACTCCTACATCTCTCTTGGATTGTTTCTCGGATTGCTATATACCATCCAAAAGTTCAACTTAAACAGACTGTCCTGCAATCATGTAAGCTGGTAAAAGGTGAGCCATTTTGCTCCCATCAATCTGAAATGGATTACAAGTAATAAAATCAGTATGATAAATACATGTAAGAACTTAAAGATAGTAACCACTGCTTGGAAAATGGTTGCTTCAAAAGTAGATACATTTCAACATTTGGCTGTTTTAATTAACTTTAAGATATTTAGCCTATAACAGAAACTTTGCATAAAGTTGCCTGTATTCATGATTATACATTTTCTTCTATTAATTCTATTATCATATATTCTATTTTCACTAAGAGCCATTTTAAGATAGGAGCTCCCTCAGAGAATTCTAAGAAACTTTGTAAATACAGACTCTGGTGTTTACCCACTGTTGGCTTGTTGACTATGCTACCATTTTACCATATTGTAAACAAAATAACGTTGAATTTAAAAGTCACAGTGATTTTTGAGAGAAATAATAGATATTAAAGCCACGTCTAACTACATCGATTGCTTTAAATGTTTCAATTCATAATAATATGAGCAAGAAAAAATAATAATGATAGTCACTTAGTTGATGCAGGGTCTTTATATTATTCTTATATATCACAGAAATTAACCAAGACAATATAATGTCGAGCTCTCTGTGTAGTAAAACTCACCCTCAGTATGTATTTATTTCTCTTTATGACAACCCAGGAGCTCAGTTGTCTCCCTCAGTTGAAAACATAACTACTTCCTCAGAGTAGGTAGGCCTGCTGTTATCGTTCTTCTTACATTTTATTGTTGTATTTAACTCCATCAATCTTTTATTGTAGTTGTAAAAAAGGAGCAAACAAGGAGCATTTTTAGAGAAATACCAATGTTTATTGAATACATGATGTTGAGAGCAGGATAATTGCTTCTACGTCATTCTGAATCACATCTGAACCATTTGTGCTTTTTTATTTATGTCTACAAAGCTAACTAACTTTTTGGTTTTTTTTCTCACCCGATTTTCTCCCTAATTTACTTGTGTCCCATTCCTCCCTGTCCCTGGGCTCCACATTAAGGCTACTACGACCATTCAGTCGGGAGAGCAGAAGACTATTGCGTGTTTTCTCCAAACGATGTGATGCCTCCGACCGCATCTTTTCATACTGCTCCCTTACGCACTGTTGGGGGCGGCGTAACACACTCGGAGGACAGCGCTATCCGCTCCTTCCACATGTGTGGGCTCACAGACGCCCCTGATTGGCTGTAAAACCACTTTACCTTTCTGCCACTCAGGGCAGCTAACTAACTTCTAACACGAGGCTGATCCCTCTCTAACCCCTGATCAAGAGCACTACTTGGTGTCTGGAACAAAGGATGGTACACCCTACATAGTGCACTAGCTTTCTATTTAATGCTATTTGAGATTCGTCCCCTGAACCTGGAAGTTAAAAGAGCTGATATTCTAAAGTGGAATAAGTGGAAATATAAAGTACATCTCATAAGTTTCTCAGGACTGTCCACCACCTCCATGGTTTATTCTCTTCACCTTTTGGCTCAGAATTTAAAACTGTAATGTAAAATTGTATCTGTAAGAAATTTAAAAAGTCGCAAGCAAGTCAGTTGTGGTTACTTAGTTCCACCAGGTGTAGAAGGATCTTGAGTGGAGTAAAAGAACTGTTGTATAAAAGCCATATCACTCGAGGTTGTGCTGTATTGCAGAATGTAACACGACTGTGATGCCTTGGATGTACAGAAATCTTTCAACAAAATACACAAGGCATTAAACTTTGCAAAGATTACAAACAACATCAATATGTTACATTTTTTATTGCTTTTTTTAATATAGTCCTATCTCCTCGAGCTTCAGTGAGAAACATCTGGCTTTCTAAATTTCCATTTTTCACCTGATGAAAGTGTTTTGAAATGCGTTACCTGATCTGCAAGTGTGTGACTCTTAGTTATGAGTGTTGTAAAATCTAGAGCATCACTTGTGAGGTAATAAAAGAAGAAAAAGAGTTGTTATAGTCATCTCCCTGTGAACATACTATTTGCAGAACCTGTAAACATACAGAATGACAACCACTGAACTGAATTAGATAATGTATTGATACTGACCTGATATCAGGGACTGATGCGATACTTGTACTCATACACTATGTAATGCTCAGATCAGCCTCGTGTATGTTATTATGTTAATAATCATATGGCACGACGGCGATCTGGATGTACTTCATGATTGAAGATTAAAGCTGCTGATTTTGGCTTATTATGCATCATCTGCAAGTGTGGCACAACGAACACAAGGTGCTGTGAATTGTGCACAAACAAAGGTGTTTGTCAGTGTTGAGCAGTGAAGGTGAGGTGACAAGATTTTGGGAAGGAAATTTTGCTTCCATTCCTGATTGGTAAACTTTGGGCGAACAACCCTGTCCCACTTACCTTCGAATCAAACTTTCATTCACTGGCTCCCTGTCTTTGGTGGAGGCCAGAAAACAATCATAGCTGAGACTGAATTCTTGTAACTAATCATATCACAGATGGTAAGATTTGTTGGAAAAGACATGAAGCCTAACCTAAGCTGTAAAAATACTTTTTCTTTCTTACTCTTCATCATCTTCTTCTTCTACTATATCTCTGGCTGGTTAAACACTTCACAGTGAGCGCAAACACTTTGCACATGTCAGTAAAGGTATATTTGAATTTAAAGTTTTGAGCATGTAAACACAGCTTATTTGATCACCGTCCATGTAAACAGTCACATTGGAATGTTTAATCGGAATGATTTCAGATCGATGAGGCAATCCTATAAGAGCTAATGCGTCTCTGAAACTGTTAGACACTACAGCAAAATCACAGGTTCTACGTCATCGTATTACAGGAAGCAAACATTTAAATTATTTATCCTTTTAGGTTAAGGGTGGTGCCAATAATTTTGCACTTCAACACGTCAAAATGGGCACCATAATCCAATCGTGACAGTGTATTAAAAAGCTGTGTGAGACCCTTCTTAACATTTATTGAATTTATGTGCTTGAATTGTGTTGATAAATAGCAGGATTGCTTGCAGATTGCAGTCGTTAAAGACGGCTGGTTTTACAAATTAATAACGACATCAAAAGCAGCAAGCTTTCATCCGATGAATTGAAGGAAAAGGTTTTCCATGATAGCACGTCTTCTTTAATTTTTTTACTTGTCTTCTCAGAGGAATTATATACAGGGTCTTGGATAAAAGAAAGCTAAAAACTTATTTTTAAAATACGTATACAGTGAATATAAAAGAAAAATCAATTACAATATTTTGATTTAAAAACTATAATATATTAAATATAATATATGTCTATATTATAATAAAGTTGCATCAGTTTTTGGTCAATTAATACATTACATTAATCTTAGTCAAGTTTTTAAGGAGTAAAACACTGGACATGGGGCTGTTTTAGAAAGTATAAAAATTTATGAAAGTCGATTATTTCAAAGAATTCGAAATTATGGTATAGTGAAAGTTATTTTAAAGCAAGTCATCCTTATAGAGTTCTGTCACAAAAATTGTATATCTTTATTTGAACAGTTTTCCAGCAAAATGAGATAACTTTTTTGGAAAACTGATAAAGAATACTTTGTTCAGTTCTTTTTTTTTTCCAAAATAGTTTGAGTTACATAAGTGTGAATTTTGTGTGATTTTACAAAAAGCTATAAGCCCCCACCTGCAACAGTGAAGGTGAAACATTCTAATTCTGTAATGTCTCTCTAGTTAATTTCCAAATGCAGTTAAAAAAGGTGTTGACTACAAATAAACTTCACCACAGTGCTTACACTACACTATCCCACAGAATTTTGTTATACACAATATAACCTGGTGTTCATACAACATTCAGATTGCATGATATCTTATTTCACGCACGTATAATTAAGCGATGGTGTAGTTCATTACTAGCGGAGTGACTGCACCAGCAGTAACAGAGTGTAATGTCCTTTTTCTTGGCTTCAACATTCCCCAAGAATCCACTTAACAGCTGCCAGTATTCTGTGACGCTGATAGTTCCAATACATTGATCATGTGACAGAAATAAGCAATGCTATTGGCTGGATTTGCTGGAACGTTTCCTTGTGGATGCTTGCAGGCAAACTTCTTAAATTTTTATATAGCTAATTTTCTTTAAAAAAATTTTTAAACATTTTGCTATAGACAACCTTGTGTTAAAGAGAATAATTTGCCAAAACAAGTAAATGTATGAAAATGGCGATTATTGTGTTTTGTTGTCAAACTGTTAATTTTCCCAGCTTGTTTAATTGCCCAAATAACACAGTTTTAATTTGCCTCATGCTGTCTTGGCTTTCTTAAGAGACTTACATTCTTCTCCTTTACTGCATTTTCTCCATAAGACATTGACGTTCCTCTAAACGCTGCTTCGTGTCCCGACATGTGGGTGAGGGAGATACTGCGATGCTGTAATGAGAACAAGAGCTTTTGTTCTCCTACCAAATAAAAGAAGTTTTAAAATACCTCCTTTATGCACATCAAATATAGAGATAACCCTGATAGACTCAAACTGTCATACTGTATCACACCTGGGCAGAGAAATGAAACATTTGTAGAAAGGCTCAATGAAGAGGAAATCAGTATTCACCAGCTCACTGCTGCACTTTCAGCTTCAATTAACTTCAGCCAACAGAATTGCGGTTCATAATCATATTTTGATGCCGGCTATTACTCACGATTTAAACACCACAGTCATGTCAAACTCCTAAATCTGATTGGTCAGAAGCAGATTCATTTCCTCTGACAGGTTTATATGAAAGCACTCGTTCTAATATGGAATCATTTTCGGGTAACAGTGCAACCATTTATACTGTATGATAAAGAAGTTTTCTGTAAGGAAAAAAAGGAAGGAGTTTCCAGTGTCAGCAGTTTTGTAACTGCACGTGAGATTTCCAACATCTTTTTGTTTCTGTAAAACTGTAAAGGGAGAAAAATAAAGGCTGGAAGGAGGTAATGATTGTTTACAGCTGATAAAACATATGTGAGAACTTGTTTCATAAAACATTAAATGTAATTATAAATGAATTAATGCAAAGACGCTCTTGAATGAATAAAAAGTAAAATATGCCATATGCCAGGGTATTGACCTTGACTTTATTACATCACACCTTATTCCTGATTTTTTTTCTCTCTCTTCACACATTTTATCGATTCACCTTTTATTCAGTCTAAAATTCCCCTTCTTCATCAGACAATGTAGGCTTTTGTTCAGTAAGGGTTTTATTCACAGCCTCTGAGCACGTCTATAACATAAACCTCTCTGTGCAGTTTAACCTTTTATACCATGGTAACCATAGTGACGTATCCGACAGTCGAGATGAGCTCGGTCACCTCTCTGCATGACTCAGAACGCTCTATATTAAAAGATGTGTTTATCCTGGACCATTTCTCTCCTCACATGGACGAGTTCACCTTTATACACAGCGGGAAATCAGCGCACTTGTAGAGAGAGATCATGACACACGGTAACAGTGATAATGGCGAGCTTATGACAGGGGACACGGGAGGATTCCTCTTCACTGAGATGACATGTGAGATGACGTGTGGTCTTACAGGAAAATACATTATTAGCACGTCAGTAGAGTGTTTATTATTTTGCATAAATGACTCCCAGGAAAATCAGTAAAACACTCTGAGCAAGCGATGACACTGTCCTGAAATAAATTATAGCACAACATTCTTTATTCCTCTTACAGCTCAGCAACCTGCCAAAATAACAATTATTCAGTTACTAAGAAACAACAAATCATACACTTTATTAATTCATAATAACATAAAATGGCCTCGAAACAGTGTAGCTCTTCATGCTCAGAGCATTTTAGCCATTATTGATTTTGCTGTTTTTAATAAAACAAAAAATCTAGAGCTCAGGATTGTGCAGTATAGAGTGACGTCCTTTTTTTTTTTTTTTAGAACAAAATAGGCAACATGATAAACTGAATTTTAGGTCATTTTAAACAACTATACAAACTTGACTGAAAAAAAAATGTACAAAAACAAAAACATCACATAATCATGTGTTTTTCTGCTTGTTTTTGTTTGTTTTTATGACCAAAAAGTAATAATGACAATACGCTCACGGTGAAAGTTCTACATTTTTGCAACGCCATTCCCTTTCTCTGGTAGTCGTAAAATTTACACGTTATGAAAGTAATGATAACTTTTGTTCTACCTGATATACCTGAAATCCCAAAAGTCTGAAGCCAACACAAACCATTTCTACATAAGTACTTTTTGTTAAGTCATTGACTTATGTTGTGTTGTCAGCGCACATCTGTGGCATTTAAATTAAAGGTTAAGGGTTTTAAACAGTATATTTCTATTTACAGTGGAACCTTGGATTGTGAGGTCTGTGAGCAATTACAAGATGATCAAATTTTTTTAATCAATTTTAACTTGATAAACGAGTGAGGTCTTGCTATACGATTAAGGTACACATGCGCTTTGTCTGCCGAGCGTCACGTGATCACAACTGAGCCAATGGTGGTTCTCCCTCGCACATTACAGGATTATGGGTAATCGTCTCCCATGCTCAGTCTCAGGGTGCATGCGTCACTCATATAGTCAACACACAGACTCCTGTTTACTATAACATTGTGACCATGTGTGTGTGTGCGGGTCAAGCAAAAGCAAGTGTCCTTATACACACACACACACACACACACAAACACTAACAGAAACACTGCACGGTCAGGATTCTTTTTTAAAGGTAAAGTGCAGGTTAATTTGTTTTATTTTTACTTTACATTTTGTATTAATTATGTAAGTGTATTTATTTCATTTATTTATTTAAGTCTCTTGAGTATTGAATCTCTTGAATCTAAAATGTCAATAGATGCAGGTAAAAGTAGTTTATTCGAGCAATTAGATATAAACAATACAAATATTTTTTTGACAAAATGGCATGAAGGTTAAATCTACATAATCTTTCAAAATTTTTACAGAAAAGATTTGATTGTGTGTCAGAGCCGAACAGGAGAATTTGACATTTCCGTCATAATTTCCACTTCAATTATTCAGTTTATTTCACACCATCTGGATCTCAGCCATTTAAATTGCAACGTAAAACATATAAAAAACAAATGCTTAGAATTTATTTTAGTGAGACTAAAACACAGACGAATTTCCAGCTGATTTATTTATTTGTTTATTTTCATTATTATTTTTTTCCTTTTCTTTTAATAGACTACATTTTAAATCCTCCTGTGTGACATGTGACTCCACTGCTTGTCTTGAATATTTCAACATCATTTCACGGTTATATTTGGCAGAGTACATCTCCATCTCAACAGGAAGTGGTTCTGAATTTTTTTGTGAGATTTTATTATTTTTGTTGTTAAAGCTGAACAGTGGGAGTCTTTAATAATGCTGACTTAAAATAATTGCCTTTTTTATTTTTGCACTTTCTGTAACTCGGAAACAAAGTCTTGATATGTAAAATAAATAAATACATAAATAAAATTATTTTTTGTTTCAGAAGTCCAACTGGTTTTCATGTATTTCTTTAAAATCACTCACTCACCATCTTATACCGCTTTATCGTGTATTCAGGGTCATGAGGGGCCTGGAGCCTATCCCAGGAGATTTAGGGCATGAGGCAGGATACACCCTTGACAGGGTGACAATTTATCGAAGGGTACACACACACATACACATATATACACACACACACACACACACACACACACACACATTCATTCACACATAATGGGCAATTTGGTAAATACCAATTAGTCTCATCTGCACTAGAATTGGAGTACCCTGGGGAAACCCACCAAGCATGAGGAGAACATACAAACTCCATGCACACAGACCCTGAGGCGGGAATCAAACCCAGACCACGGGGGTTGTTTAAAATTATAACATTTAAAAATGTTATGCTAAATTATATGTAGAGTTAGATGAAAACACAATGCCCTGTGCCCCATGCAGCGTGTAGCCCGCACCATGCCCTAAGTCTTTTTGCATAGGTTCCGGGCCCCCTTCGACCCTGTACACAGGATAAAGCAGTATAGGCAAAGAAAGAAATGAATGAAAATACAATTTGTCTAGTAGTAGTAAGAAATAATTTTTTTTTTTCAGTCATTCCCTGAGAAAAGAAGGAAGGGAAGAAAGAAAGAACATTTTCACTAACTAACCAACTAACTAACTAACCAACTAACTAACTAACCACTCACTCATTCACCTACTATCTATCTCTGTCATTTACTTGCTGACTAACTCTCATTCACTTATTAAGTAAATAACTCACTCCCTTACTCACTAACTGACCAATAAAAGCTCACTCATTCACTTACTTTCTACCTCTCTCATTCATTCGCTCACTAACCAATCAACCAACTAACTAACTCACCAACTAACTACCTAACGAAAGCGTCATTAATTCACTTACTATCTACTGCTCTTATTTACTAACTAACTAACTTAACCAACAAGTCATCACAAGTCTCAAAAATTCTTTTTTTTCTTTTCATTTTATTTTAGACTCTTACATCATCACGTCTGTCAGTCCTGCCATGAATATTTCAGGATTATTTCAGGGATGACTCTGTTATTTGCAGCAGAGGACACCTCTGTCTCTGCAGGAAGAGATGGGAGTAATTTTTTCTGTCAGTAGAAGATGGTATTCCTTGGTGCTGTTCCATCGTGAGTGTCTCTACAGGAACATTCCTCATGACACTTCTCATATCATTTTTTTTTTTATTTCCATCTCTATTCAAAGCAGCTGTAGAGAATGGAGGCTGTCGTCTGCAGTGTGCGCATGAAGATGTTCCTGACACTCTGTAAGGTGTGAGTGTGTGTAACCCAGCTCATTTCGCTGTGATTGCATCATTATATTTATGCTTGTGTTTGGCTGATTCAGGAATCTCTGATGATCTGCGTATACACTCAAAAAGCCCATCAATGACCGGCACCGCTGCATGCGCAGAAATTCCGGGCCTAAATCTTTTTAAAAATTATTAAAAATTATTTAAATGCACAAATTCATTTATTTATCTAATCCAAATTCAATACTTTTTACAAGTGATTGTGTACAATAATAATCAGAAGAAGAAGAAAATATATATTTAGACAGGAATTTAAAAATAATTAAATAATAACTCAAAAACTCACTCACTATATTCAATATTTAGTATTTTGAAGATTTTAGGCATAAACAAATTTGGTTAAATGTAAATTGACTCAAGTAATTAATATCAAAGTCTTTGATATTTTTATTTTTAAGAGTACTTAAATTAGAGGACACTGTTTTTACATCGGGTTATACGACAGTTCTGACCGAGTGATCTGAATGAACGAGACGCGTTATTCCACACGAGTGCTGATATTAGACAGTAACAGCACTGAGCCGTGTAACTATATGTACGAGTGGGCGTGTCCCAGGTGTTGTCCAGTGGTTAGTGACACTAACTGTGGGTCTCAGCGTGGGTGAGAGTAGGTCTGTACGGTCCACAAAACCCACTTTCACAACCAGTCACAAAAGCACTTTCAGCAACAACACACATGTAGGTTTTTCAAGGGATTGCAAAACCTACATAGTGCACTAGCTTTCCATTTAACACTATTTGGGATTTAACACCTGAACTTGGAAGTTAACGGAGCTGATAGTGTAAAGTGTAAATATAAAGTAAATCTGGTAAGTTTTTCAGGACTGCAAGTAAGTCTGGTAAGTTTTTGGCTGCATATAATTTAAAACTACTTTCACCTCCTGTTAATTAATGTTAAAGTTTTGACATTTCTGACAGTTCCTATATTGTTTTTTTTTCTTCAGATGTTAATAAGAGGGTAAAATGCATCTTGTCATGTTACAAAGAAACCACAAATAAACAAGTTAATACTCCCTGAAGTTACACCTTTATCTCTAACAAAGCCCTGACACTGTAAACCCCTTCCATACATGTTATAGAAATTAATAGCTCTTTAAAGAAGACTCGTCATAGAGAATGTCGACGGTACACATCCCTGTAAATGAGCTGTTCCCATGGAAAAATAGTGCATTAATATAAACCTGCACTACTGTCAGAGCTGCTGCTATAGAAAAAGAATCAATCAATCAGAATCGAGAATTCGACATCATTGCGATGCAACTCGATTTAATACCTTCTCTGTTATTTGTTCCAGGAAACAACACAAAGTATTTAATAAGGTGATAAAGTACAGTACCAACCTAATCTCAGCACCTGTAAAGGTTCAGTATTTACCTGCGCCATGAAATTCAAACACAGGGAAAAATGTCAGTAGCTCCTGCCACAGTTGAACCCCGTCCGCAAACAATTCTTCATTATGACCACAAATAACCCCTGCATTTGCTGGCTTGATCTCCGGAGGTCAGAAAAGCTCAGAACGCTGTCAAATCAGTTTATTAAAATCTCCCATCAGTCCCTTAGCTGCAAGCCGGTCTCCTCATTACTGTTGTGCTTCCTCGCTGTGTAAATGACCTCCTGACTGCTAGCAAAGCAGCTGGAGCTTGTGTCCTCAATAATAGACCGGCGCTATTAAATGATGGAATACTGAATTTATTTTACAGCAAAATGTAATTCATTTCACACCGCCACACCAGCCCAGGACATTAGCATTAATTCTTCCTTTCCTGCCGAGGTCACGATCTTCAGCTTTAGCATGAGCTGTCTATTTCTGGATCACTTCCTGGTTGTACAGTATATTACTTAAGCACAGGAACCAACACAGTGTGAAGTCTTTCCACTCCCTGTAGATCTGTTTCATCACCATTACCATGTTTACCTTTCCTCTAATGTCTTGCTTTGTTTTGTTTCACATTGAACACAGTATTGAGTTTGTGTATTTCTGCCACATCAGGTATTGATACTGGTGTTGAGAAGTACTTAAAAACATTCCTCACAGAGTGACATCAAGAAGCTGAGAGTCTGCAGTTCCCCTGCGCTTCAGAACTTATGAATATTATGCAGTTTTGATTTTTTTTTTTCTTTTAACATCCTTAGCCATGCCTTAGAGAATCCATGTCCTACACCTGCATTCATTTGCAAAGCGTGGGCTTTTAAGAGCGATTTCAGTGAAACAGTTAGTCTCTGAGGTCCCTAAAGAGAATATTAAAGATTTGTTTTTGCAAAGAGCTGAGACTTTTACTCATGAAACTAATGGACCGACTCTAGCTGAAAATAGCACACGGCGCATCCCTCGCTCCCTTCACTCAAAAATCAATGTGCTGCTCTGTGGACTTCAGACTTTTAAAGAGTCTATAGATTCAGGTTAATGTCCTGTGCTGGGTTTGTAAATATCACACACTATTGTTTTTATTATTATTAGCAGCAGAAGTAACAGTATTTTCTTCATCTGTTTCATCTTTATATCAGAATAGACATAAACCTTTAACCACAAGTAACAGAAAGAAAAATAAAGAAATCGTTCCACATTATTTAACAAGTTAACATATTATTTTAATTGAGCACCTGGTATTTATAAAGATATTATCCCATTTGTTTTCTGTTGCTATTTTGTATTTATACATTTATCATTTATGTCTCATATCATTAATGTGTTACTATCTTGTTCTAGTGAATTTTTGTACAATGATTGTAAGTTATTGCCTCATTACTGTGGCTTGTTTTTTCATAAACATTATTATTTTTGTTATTATGCATAATTATCTTAGAAATGTGTCATTATCTCATTATTAAGAGAATTAACACAATTATTATGTTACATCATGAATATATAAATGAGATTAATATGCTATCATATTATCATGGTACAATATGATATTGTAATTTCACTATCTCACTGTGACATTATTATCTCATTATAATTGAATGCACGTCTCATTATTACATTACCTCATCATGATGTCATTATTGCATCAATGCATTATTATTTATTATAATAGTATGGTTTCATCAGTATCTGATTTTAAATAGTATTAGCTTATTAATATCTAATTGTTCTATTATCATCAATTACCTTAATTTTCTCATTAATTTAATTGCAATATTATGCATTATATATTTATGAGATTATTACGAGAAACTATCTCAGTAATTTGTTTTTATTGTCTTATTATGATTTTTATATATTATTCTATATATATTCTATATATTAGTCTATTAGTCTTGGTAATGTAGTATTATCTCAGGCTAATGCAATTGTTTAATGATTGTCTGGTTATTATGAGCAATTATCAATTATATATTATCAATTATATATCAATTTTATGTTATTGTCTTTATGAATTCATCAGGATGTGCTAATATCTTAATCATACATGCAATCAAGCTACATGCATTATTGTTATCTTTTTACATATTAATAAAACTGTATTTGACAACTTTTAGCTAAGCAGTTTTATTTGGGTTTTAGAGTATTAAAAGTGCAAAAAGTATGTGCTGTATATTTCACATAATGCATGAAGAAGTGTGCTAAGCTGATTTAATATTTTTATAGACAAAACTGCAAATTAGCAATATATCTCTTACTTTCATTTTCATTTTACCTTCTGATAGATTACTCCTCATTTGCTGATTCACTTTAATTTTCCATCCGAGTTCCTCCTAATTGATTTTTCCATTGTAAAATGATAAACCCTCCACAGAAAATCGTTTCTAATTTTCCATGAATCTGTAATAAAACAAATGAATTTGCTTACCAAGCCCTAATATCCCTCACTCTCTAACAATTTTTCACAGAATTCATTTAGTGAAATGAAAAATTATTCATCAGCTCCTTTAAACTTACTGTACCATGTCATTAAACACAATAATTAATCTCAAAGAAAATCATAAAGAAATAAAGAGCAGGCAGATCCGTTAATGTGTGCAGTGATTTTTATAGGATTGTCATATGTTTAGGAGATATTCAGATAGAAAAGTGTATTAAAAGTTTCCCAGAGCAGGGTATTTCTTTTGAACAAACTCAATAACTCAAGAAGTGGGTTTGAGTTGAGCTGATGCTTTAAGAAACAGATTGGATGTGAGGCCTCGAGGTGAACAAAGCAAAATATAAAGAGACAAACTGCTGAGGAAGGAAATGTTTTTAAATGGCATCTTTCTGTTTGATGATTGTTTTCCCCTCTGTCTTGTTTGGTTGGTGGACAAATAAAGTGTGTTTACATTTTCAGACACCCTTATTCAGAGTGACATCCATTTATCTCATTATACATTCGAGCAGTTAAGCATTAAGGGCCTTGGTCAGAGCCCCAACAGAGGCAACTTGGTGGTGCTGAGGTTTGAACCTGTGACCTTCACAACCTCTGTTGCACTCTTGTGTCTGAGTAATGACTGTATGCTGTATATTCCCACTCTGTGAGTTTAAAACCTACTTTTAATCAAATTGATTGTCGTTATGTTTTCTGAGTTTGTCTGGGAGGACAAAACCAGAATCAAAGCAAGCACATTAGATACCGTCAGCAAGCAGACAGACCTTCTTCCCCATCCATATTGGTCATACACATTCTCCTTCTGTTCTTTCTCTATGGAGACGCTGCACTGGAAGTCTCAAAGCACTAATTACAGCATTATTAATTAATATCAGGGCTTTGTGCATTGAAGCGTCAATGACTGGTATTGATTGAAGCATCTTAACAACGTGATACAGGACACATCTGAGAAACAGTTCTGAAGTCAGTTTTAGAACCTTTAGATTGAATCAGTTCTGCAATTCTAAACTGTTCTTAGAACTGCTTGCTTGTCCTGCATCACACTAAGGACGTTCACACCCACGAGTGACCCGTACGCACTACTGTCAAGAGCTACCATCATCAGTAAGTGCTTGAGTAGAGCAGCACACTTCAGTGAAAAGGGGTGTATGCATTCATTTGAATTAAATGCTAGAAATGAAAGAAACTAACGTGCATTAACAGATTATTTTGACAACAACATGGAGATTATGATGTTAAAACGTTATTCTACTGACAGCACTAAGCAATATGTAAAATGTTATATATGTCATCATGTAGTTTACAAGAGTGCAATGATTTTAATGACGTCAAGAAAGGCATTTTAGAGCTATGACTGAGATAACACTTGTTGACTAGTTGCCACTAGTTAATTCTCATATGCTCAAACAATAAGTAGTGACATTTTGCTTAAATTAAGAAACAGAAATTATACATAACGACAGTCAATCATGGTTTACACTTTATGCATTTTGTGAACATTTAATTTAAATTGTTTAGTTGAGAGATTCTTCAATCGTTTACATGTAGAAGGGCGAGGTTATGATTATACTGCTGTCAGACACTAGAGGGCCTGAGTACGTGTGTTACCAGCCCACAGAAATACAACGGTACCTGTATCATCGGGGTGAGTTTTTAAGGTAAAATTTCGTATTGTGAACTGCATTCTCCCTTAGGAAATAATGTAAATGCAGATAATCCGTTCCAGCCATCCAAAATTATTACCAATATTACCAATTTCCAACAATATAATCGTATTTTTCCATATAAAAACAATCAAAACATTTTGATGACATGTAAATGAAGTAAAAAATTAAATAAATTTTGTATTTTGAATGTATTCTTCTTGCTGCCATGTTTGCTTCGTGAACAAAATGAAAAAAAGAACCTCCAAAAAAACAAGTGAACTTGCTTCGCTTGGCTTTTAACTAATTTTAAGTTTTGAACGGCTCCCAGACAGCACCAATGTAGAAACAAACCAGCATTCGGGTCGGCTTGGTTTGTTCGCTTGCATGCCAAAAATGCTTTGTATGCCGAGGCAAATTTCTTGCAAAATTTCAGTTCTTAAGGCAAAATTTCCTAATGCATGCATTTGTATGCTGTTGTTCCATTGTAAAAGGAATTTAAGCTTTACTCTCAGCCAATCAACATCTAGGATGAACACAATATGGGTGGTTTTGACTAATCAACATCCATATTTCTCTTTCTTGTTTTTCTGTGTATGTGTTGACCATAAAGGATGTTTTTTGGGTTGTTTTTGACTCTTGTTTTTCTGACTGATGAAAAATGAAACAGCAATCAAGAGTCTGCACTTTAATCCAGACTGCATGATTAATGTATTCTTCCAAATGAAAGCTTTTTTTTATTCAATGAAGGTTTTTAGCATTTTACAAAATGATTGCCCTGATTTGTCTTCAACTGAAACACAAAGAAAAATAACAATGCAACTCAGGCAGGATTATATGTTGTAAAACCTAATTTTTATGCACACTGATTACTAAAATATGAGCTATAAACTCTTGTCCAGACTCCAGAGTACTCAGCGTGAAATTACTGTAATTACTGTAATTATTCTGAACTGTGAACAGTGACTGAATTGTAAAGTGTCAAAAATGGAGAGAAAGAGAGGAACAATGAGTATTTCCGAGTCTTTATTTAACATCATGATGATGAACTGGTAAGAAAATCGGCTGCATTCAGACCTTTGTAAACTATCACAAATCCATACAAATTATGACAAGCCATCAGAAACCACCATCAACCCTCTCAACCCCTCTCAAACCACCATCAACCCTCTTAACCCTTCACATACCATCACAAACCACCATCAACCCTCTCAACCCCTCACAAACCACCATCAACCATCATCAACCCCTCACAAACCACCATCAACCCTCTCAACCACTCACAAACCATCACAAACCATCATGCACCCTAGCAAACTTTTACAAACACTTGCAAATCATCAAAACTCTTATAAACAATCGCCAGCAAATGCAAACCATCACAATCCCTTATCCCAATATTTATATAACCATTCTAAATGATTACAAACCATCACAGCCCATTACAGACCATTACAAATCCTCAGAATACATTTGAAGCCATCACAAACCATGACAAGCTATTATAAATTATCAAGAACCTCACAAGCTATCACATGCCCTTACAAGTCGTCACACACTATTACAAACCCTCAAAACATGTAAAAGCCATCAAAAAACAACTACAAACTATCTCACACCTTACAAGCAATCGCAAATAATTACAATCACCAACATTTACAAACTATCACAACTTTATATAAGCCATTATAAATTATTTTAAATCCTTACAAGCCACCACAAGCCATCAATACCATCAGAAATCCTTTGCAAACTATCACAAGCCCTTGTAAATTATCACAATAGAAACAGTCACAAACCATTCACAGACCATTACAAACTCCGACAAGCCATCACAAACAGCTACAAACCAACACAACTCAATATAAACCTTTACCAAAGGCGTCTGTATTAAAATTGTAATTCTTGGCATTGATACATAATACTTAATTATTAAATGGGAACTATTTTAGAGTGCTCAAACTTCCTCTGTGTTTTGCAATGTGAATCTGATTGGATAAAAAAACAGAAGTTACACATGCACAAAAAGAAACAGTTGCGGCCATTTTTAGATCATATCAGGTTGAAGTAGTTGCGCGATTCTAAACTGTTCTCAAAGCTGTTTCCTGTGTCACACCCTGGAAGTTCAGACTTACTAGTGATCCATGTGTGCTATCAATTATCCATAATACTTGAGTTTCATAGTACACTTCATGGATTAAGATTGGTGTATGCATTCATTTGCATTAACTGCTAAAAATGAAGGAAAACCCTCATGCGCTATAACATATTATTTTTACACCATAGAGATTATCATGTCAAAAACACTGACAGCATTATGTGGCGTCAGAAACCACCACAAATGTAGCAAAAACAATAAACCATGATGAAATTCATAAACTTTTACACACCATCATGATTCATCACAAACTATTACAAAGCATCACAAATCATTTCAAAGCATTGAGGACCATCGGAATCCATCACACATCTCCATAAACCCTTAGTGTGAATGCACCAGAGCGGCTTTAAAGAGATGGCTTAAACCAACCCCCCTCAACAGTGATTTCATGCATTGTAGGAAGCAGGAATGCATTTCAGGTTTTATTTACACAGAGGGCTTTAATGTACCCTCCCAGTTTCTGATCCATATTACTACGCTTTGAAGCTTTACAAAACCTTTTCATCTGAGCCGTTACTGTCAAGCTGTTTGTAGGTGTTGGGAAAGTAATATGGTAATATAAACTATCTCCTAATAACTGAGATGTTTCACAGCAGTCTGCTGTAACATAGCCACTAAGTGTTTCTTCTTTTTTTCATCTCCATTCCTGTAAAAATGGACAGAAGTGTGTGGTCTTTTCACACACATGTAGCTCTAATAAACTGCACAGCTGTACTCAGAGAAAAAAAGCTGATGGAAGTTAAAGCTCTTTAGAGTGAAAGATTGCTGAGGCTGAAAATTAGAACATTAACATTTCTAAAGGGAAACAGAAGAATTGCAACACATTTATGGAGGATAATGGGGCCGCACTCTTTCTTTTTGTTTACTTTCAATATTTTTCTTCTTGCATTTGTGCTGTTTTAATATTTTCTTTCTTTTTTTTTTTTTTACTTTTTTAGTTAGTCATCCTGTTAGGTACAGTAGTAAGCAAGTAGGTCGGTTGATTGGTTGGCTAGTTATGTAATTTGAAAGGTAGTTTAGTATCTGGTTGGTTAGCCTGATATCTGACCACAATGACACGGCCTACCTGGAGGAAATTAGAAACCTGATGAACTGGTGCTAGAGGAACAATCACCTTCTAAATGCCAGCAAGGCAAATGAGTTGATAGTGGACTTTAGTACTAAGCAGGAGAGGAACTACCAGATCCCCGTCATCAATGAGAGAGACTAAGGAGAGTCCTGTGGCTTTCTTAGTGGACGTGTGTATCAGTGGCGGCTGCTAGCTTTTGAAACAGGGGAAGCTCATATTAGGCCTTCATCATAAAATTCATTATGTTAT
>JAOVVB010000037.1:36549457-36559711 GCA_028570985.1 Heterobranchus longifilis | reverse complement strand
TACAAATAACATAATGAATTTTATGATGAAGGCCTAATATGAGCTTCCCCTGTTTCAAAAGCTAGCAGCCGCCACTGGTTGAACCTTCAAAATCTTAAAGGAGCCATGGTTTATCTATTCCGTATTCAGTATCCTCTTGGAATTCTCAATTCTTCTCCAAAGTGTTTAGCTGATGATTTGAGGTTTTGATGAAGAATTCGAAGGTTCTTCTCCTTTACAGTTCCATCCAGATTCTGCAGTGCGCCACTTCCACTGGCAGAAAAACAGCTCCATGGCATGATGATACCACCAGCATGATTAACAGCTGCTACAGTGTTCTTGTGGATGCAAATCTCACCTTTACTTCTTCAAATACACCTTTGGATAAAACTTTGTCCTCAAAGTGCTCAGCTGCAAACTGACGTTGAGCTTAAAGGTGTGAAATTTGCAGCAGGGGCTTCTTTCTTTCAGTCCACGGTAACGTAAAACTGCATTGACTGTGTCCAACAGTTTGAACATTATCATGAAATCTGCAATTGTTTAAAATGGCTCTGAGAGACGTTCCTGTCTTATCTACCATAATTCTTTCTCACATCTCCACTGAGCTCTTTGGACTTTCCCATTGTACTGTATGTTAGTCAATCAAGTAATTCCTGACAAACAAACCCTTTTTACAGTATGTTGCACAGATAAAGCTAGCAGCTGGAGTCCATCATCTCTAACAGGAAGTTAAAAAGGGAGATAATAATACAGTACTTAAAAGAGATTATTAGACCCTCAGCAGCACTGGATAAATGTTGTAAGTGTGTGTATGTATATTTTTACCATGTATGTACAGTATATATTTATATATTTACAAGTTTAAAGATGGCACTTGTAATACATTAATGGTTTATATGATTTATATAAACATGCCATGCTCTTATACGCTATACACTAACAGCACACACATTTGGGTGAAATCGGGTTTAGGGATTTTACCTTAACAGTGAGAAAGTCACACAGCAGGGTGATGCTGAAGATATCTCTCTCAACATGATCACACTGCAATTGTATTTCTTTCTTATCTTTGTCGTTAAATGCGTTCCAAGGGTTCCCCAAACTACAATAACAAGTTAATCCTCAGGGAATGTGGATGTAATGAGGAGCAATGGTTTTGGAGTCAAGGACTGGCAGATGGTAAAGTTAAATGTTTACTGCTATTACACTCTAATGGCCCCTTTACTAACCCTCTGCTCCAAACGGTCCATATGTTCTTCCAGTCTCATCCTGTGCTCAAAATACTTCATTCCATTTAAACTGGTTATTGAGCTCTCCATTAGCTTTTCTCTTTTTAATCAGTGGCCTGTTTCTCAAAGTATGTGGGAAAAAAAATAAGTGTGAGGGGTACAGTATGAGACGTAGGGGGGAATGTCTGCCCCTAGGGGTAAGAGGTGGTAAAAACATGCAGGAAAAGTTATGAATTTTGTCACCTGTCACCTGATAATATTTATGGGGAAAAACTTTATTGACTTCAAGATCAATGTCTGAAACACATGTATGAGACATAGCTCTTTTTTGAGTACAAACTCTGCCCCCTGCATGCATAACTCTTGCACAACTTCTAAATAGGTCTTAGATCTAGAATTTCATTTAGGTATGAATAACATGCAGTGAAATCTCACAAAAAATTACTTTTTTGTAGCATACATTTATTATAGTTGAAAGTAATGAAATGATTTTATTGCATTGTATGCACCAGACTAAATATATCCGATATAATGACAACAGGTTTTGTCTTTTTTTTCCATCCAGCATTAAAGGATTTGTGGATTGGCACATGGAGTGCATCTTGCAGTCTGAATAGAGCAGATAGAAGAAAAGGAACTCATCGACATTCAGTGAAGCAAGAAGGATAATTGGAGAAAGTGTACATTATTTTTCTGCCAAGAAAATATCCTATGTGTGCTTTTGAAAAGGACCAATATTATTTTTAAACTCAGGGGAAAAAATACTTTAATCTGACTTGAGAGCATATTTACGTTGCCTGATTAAAATCTCTCAGTTGATTCAGAACATAGGAGCATGGAAATCAAACAAATCCTCAAAATACACCTTCCCTGGAGTGATGTGATTAATCTGTTTATATGCAAAGCTTCATAATCACCATCAGCCGAGCAGCAGAACAAAAATATTCAGCATCACTGAAATGACAGAGATGAATGCACTCGCTCTAATACGCTATCGTTTCTATAGTAACGGCTCATTCACAGGGACAGCAGACACTTCAAATGAACAGATTAGAAAGATTTTTAAAAATATGTGTGTAATCATTGATGTGGTGAAGGTTTCTCTCAGGAGACAGGTGTGTGTGTGTATGTGTAACGCTAAAGATAGGAGACTCCGGTGTCAAGCTTTGATCAGATGTTCCATATGGTTGCTAGGGTGCTGCTCTGGTCTTCCAGATGTTTTTTTGAATGTTGCTAAGGATTTCCAGGTGGTTGTTGGGGTGTTGTCAAGATCATCCAGCTGGTTGTTACCAAGATGTTCCTTGTGGTTGCTAGGTTATTCCTAAGGTGTTCGGTGATTATTATGGTGTTACTAAGTTGTTCCAAGTGATTGCTAGAGTGTTGCTGAGGTGTTCCTTGTGGTTGCTAGGTGGTTTATAGGGGGTTGTTAAGGTTTTTTAGACGGTTTCTAGGGTGTTCTAATGTCCTCCAGGTGGTTACTGGGACAAGTACAAGTACAATGTGGGGATGCGCGGTCATAGGAAAATAGTCACGTTTAAGTGCAGTAAAAGTTCACCTTGGTTTCATAATATCCTGTGGTTGATTATTTCATCATAACACATCGGAGAAGTGTTCACTGTACACACAACACACCATCAGATTAATATTTGGCTCTTGCACTGACAATCCTGAATGTGCCAAGAATTAATTCCGCAATAAAGCGCCACTGGAATAATTGCTTCCTCCTCTGTGCCTGACCTGCATGTAGTCTTTTCTTTAATGATCTGTTCATTATACGGATAAAGATCCCCTTTCACCATAACCATCTGTTTAAACTTAATAGCCGTACCAGTATAAAAGTCTGTCTTCATTATTATCAAAGCAGTTTATTTATATGCGTTCGTCCTGAAAGTGTCTCGATATTTAGGGAGCTTTCAGGAATTTGATCCTGAACCAGTCCTGCACAATGTAAGATCACAATGACCTTCATCAGGAAATTCTTCAGAAGATCATTGTGTTGGGCATCAAAAAAGATTTCGACCATGCTTAAAAAATTTTTTACGTAGAAGCGAGTAGAAACCATTGTATTAGTGTATAAGCTGTTTGAAGATGGATTGTAGCAGTTTGCAGGTGGTTTATGCCTATGGATTGGTGTGTACAATTATATACAAAATTTCTTGTTTAGTGTTGATCTGTTAAATCTGAACTGAACTAATAAACAGTACACTCTAATAGATACTACACTATACTGTATATGGTGAGGTTTATTAGAGAGGTGTGTGGCAGGTTCCTAACTTCAGTACTCGAAGTGATAAAAGAAAAACGGAATCCAGGTGGGTGTTAACAGGTGAGAGATCGGAGCAGGTCTTGTCCAGTCTACAGAATTTGTAATATATCCTGAGGAGTAACAGGCAATTTGTACGAGGTAAATTGGAGACTATGTGACTCATAGGTATATATTAACATTTTATGCAAACGTCTATCAATGCATAGTGTGCGAAAATCATCTTGTGCAAACAGGAACCATCAGGAATTTCAATACAGGAAAGTTCTATGTGTTCTAGCAAAAAGTTTAATGTAGTGTCGAAGATGCTGAAGCAAGCGTTTTTGTTTGGGTTTTTTTGTTGTTGTTGTTTTTCTTTGCAATGTCTGGTTGAAGGTCAGTTGGAAATAAACCTAAAATCATGAATCAGATGATAGACTGTAACAATGAAATACTACAATTCTGACCTGGAGAGCGGGAGAGGACATATAAGATTGCTAGTACAAATAAATATTATTGTACATTCATCAAATAAATGCAAACAGCAGGTAAACCCTCCACCCTGACGCATCCTCACTCATTCTCACACACACACACACACACACACACACACACACACACAGTGTATAGCGCTTATATTGTACTTATCCTGTTCTGAGCCTATTACCGGGGACTCGGAGGAACATGGTGGGTACACCCATGGGTGCCAATCCATCACAGAGCACACAAGCACATACATTCACGGACTACAGGCAATTTGGTATCATGGAGAGGAAAGAGGATCACTGAGAGGAAACCCACCAAGCATAGGAAGAATATGCAAACTCTGAGGTGGGAATCAAACCCTTAATCTTGGAGGTGCAAGGCCACCATGCTGCCCCTGACACAGCCTCTAGATCTTAATTTGTGGCAGGTGATTACTTTACTTTACTTTTAATTACTGGTGGCACGGTGGCTTAGTGGTTAGCACTGTCACCTGGGTTTTTTTTTCCCGCCTCGGGTCTGTATGCATGGAGTTTATATGTTCTCCCCGTGTTTGGTGGGTTTCCTCTGGGTACTCCAGTTTCCTCCCACATTCCAAAGACATGCAGATTACTGTAGGCTAATTGGCATTCCCAAATTGCCCATAGTGTTAACCCTAACCCAGTCCAGGGTGTACCCTGCCTTGTGCTCTAAGTCCCCATGGACAGGCTCCAGGCCCTATGGATTCTTTCATGATAGTCAAAGGTTTTAAGGGTTTTTTAATGTATTTATTTTTCCTTTAGTTCCTGTCTATTATGAAATGTCTTTAACCAGATTTTAAACAGCTAATTTTAGACTTTTTTGAATAAGATTTTTTTCCTCATCGTCGATGCTATTATATTTATATCTTCAGTAGTCTTTTTTATCTAAAGCCAGATAATAACATGTTGAGGCAGCATTCAGTCCGAGTGTACCGCTGAGTTAATGGTCCTGCATACATGGAAACTCCTGAAAGGAAAAATCCTGTTTGTGTTTGAAAATCTATTTTTCCTTGCCTATGCAGTCTGCATGGAGTTCATTATGTAGATGTTCCAATGCAATGCCAATTACTGAGATTTGTCTGCACGGAGAAGTTTGACGTAAGTGCTCTGGATAAGTTGTTTCTCCCTTTTTTTTTTCTTATTGTTTTTGTCAAAGCTGAGCTTCGGCTGCATGCTTAAGTTTTGACGTTTGCTAAAAAGCACACTTTTCTGGAAACGCCATAATGAGACAGCAGAAACAGGGCTGAAGCTAACGAGCACTTGTTCCATGTTCCCTGCACTGGAGCTGTGGTTTACACGGCACGGACAGGAGTAAGGGTAAAAAATGGAGTATCCTTTGCAGCTGGTGTTTAAACCATAAGATGGAGATGATTTTCTCAAAAAATGCTTGATAAATGGTTGTATTAGGGGAAATGGGGAGTGAAGGATGTATCAGCATTTTCTCTCGTGTACTGCTCTCTATTCTAATAACCCTCTCAGAGTCGAGGCCATGAGAGAGAAAAATCATCCTGCGGTTTAGAAACTGACAAACTATCAGAAATTTCACCGCCGTCCATAAAACAGCGCCTGGATTCTCAGGGCCGTATTTAGACTTGGGTTAAGACTGTGAGGTCAAGATTTAAGATCACGATAGTTCGTTTTAATATTATTATTTGTTTCACATTATTATTTATTATCATTTATTATTATTTATTGTTTACCATTATCCGAAGGGATAGTTATAATTAATTAGTGAATTATATTAAAGTGTAACAACCAATGAACATATTGACATGAGGAAAAATGGTATTTTCTATTCGAAAAATTTAAATATATTAAATCTCAACACAGCGCACACATTATGATTATTATGTCATGGCCCTAGTGTCTAATGCCTACATTAAAAAAAATATATTAAATAGTAGACAAGCTGGATCAAGTACTATTCCATGTGCTGGTGAACGGAAGGCATTGTGTTAAATTAAATCAGTGGCTAATGTGATAATCACAACCAGGACTATTCAGGCAGTGATACACTAAATGATACAGCAGTAGACTCCCATAGATTAATTTAAAAAATTGGAATCTTCTCATGCTTTATTATATTAGGCTTTGTTTTTGTATTACATCATACGCTCCTTTTCGGAGTTCTTAAGGTGAAATTTCTTATTGTGAAACTCATTGTCCCATAGGACATAATGTAAATGCAGATAATCTGTTCCAGGCGCCCAAATATATTACCAATATTACCAATATTACAAATTAGACATTAAACCTCACTTAACCTTAATTTATAATTCATCTTGGCACCGGCTGCTTTAAAAACCTAAACTGAAAGCGGCTCCATTTTCTTCTTGCTAACCTTCTTTGGAACCATTGTGCTATGTCATCACTAAATCTTACACAAAAAAGACAAAAAAGACAAAAAAACTGCAAACTTATTTCAATTGGCTTTACCATGATGAAAACAACTTAGCCGTGTTTGTCTATGCCGAAAATGCTTTGTATGTGGAGCCAAATTTCTTACAAAAGTTCTGAATTTGTTTAGTTTAAATGCGTACTGTACACCAGCCTCCATGTAACTGAACTTGGTTACATTAACACAATTTATTTTTGTACATTAAACAGGATTTTACCTTGCTTTAAGGTCACTGACCTTATCCATCTATATCTATACACTGATCATTTCCATCTATACTGTTTTTGCTCAAATTAATAAATGTATTAAGTATATGACGTGTCCCAAAGACATCCTGAAGGACTTTTGGGTCTTATTTTTGCAAAATTTTTGTCTCTCATTATTTTCAGTCCAGTCCCTGTACTTGAGCAGTTTCAGAGGAATGTTTTTTGTTTGTTAAACCACACACTGACCTACAGTATGAAGCATTCAAGTGTAAGAAACTAACTTAAACCATGACCCAGTGAGAAACAGGTGCAGATGATGACAGATGATCAGGCCGGTGATTAGTTTAAAAGACCCTAAAAACAAAACTTTTAATAATACCATACAAGAGAATTGGAGTTAGTTTCAGTGTTCTCCACTTTTCTTTCACTGATTCAGTTTTTTTTCTCTTTTATTTAATACATTTTATGGTTGATTTTTTTTTTCAGGTTCTTTGTTTACGTCTTTTCATTAATTTTTTTCAGTTTCAGTTTTTGTCATTAATCTCGTGTGGAGGTGCGAGTTACAGGATTGTATTCTCAGTGGCCAGCTGTTTAAATCTCCACTACATTCTCATGGAAAGTTTACTGCCAAGCTCAATTTTTTTCTGGATAAAAGTATTTTATATTTATCAACCAGTTGTTTATATTTTTAAGGGTTTATTATCTATACATAGAACAAAACGTTTTAAGTACAGTTATTTGGATGGTTAGGCTATAATTGCTGATAGGTCCTTATTAGATGAAGTGTGTATCAGTGTACATAAACCATAATCTGTTTATGAAATATGCAGAATGTGGACAAATATAGATATTATATGATAGATATTGTAACGCAGGGTGATACTCTCTTCTGTTCTGAACAGGTAGATCTGCCGGCAGCTACGTTGCCAATTTCTGAACAGGCTGCACCGCGGTCGCCCCCATATCAACTGGCCAACCTGATCTGTCTTGAACTGGGGGTCTCAGTACGCCCAAGGATACCTAAAGGGCACCTAAAGGGCCCAGCGCCTGCTGCCCCAGTAGCCCTTCTTACTGCCCCTCAGGGCTACTGCGATGGTGCTTGAAGTGTTCTTCAAGGGAAAGGCTCAGGGCCGCCCTCCCCAGACTGTCCAGCTCCACAAACCCATATTCACAGCCCAGAGTAGAGTACACCTTATCTCTTCTGCACACACCTCCATGGGATGGCATGGAAGGGGCGGGGGGGGGTACAGTAATGACGAGCGTCTTGTGAGGGGCAGAGCAGCAAGATGACACTATGCTCTGTTCAGAACATTAACAGAGGGAGGAAGGTGGAGTTCTGAACAGGCAGATCTGCGGTCACCCAGACACGCGGTTGCCAGGTGGCACCATAAGAGCAATCAGCGCGAATGTGGTGCACCTGTGGGCTCATTTATTTAAGGCCCTAGAAACCAGCAGGCCTCATGCGATCATTAGGTAGCAGCAGGTATGAGCGTATGTCGCTTTGGTAAAAGGCCTACAGAAATAAAGTCAAAGACAAAGCACAAGAACAAGAACAATTCCAAAGACAAAGACCCAACCATGGTCTACACAAGCAGTGGCTTAGAGAGAGAGAGACCGAGTGTCACGCAGTGCGATTGGTGTGTGCATTCAGTCTAAGTTAAAGTTAAAAACACATACTGTAAATAAGACATAAGCCCTTAGAAAGGGTCAACTCTTCTAGTGAGAATGAGAGAGAGTTTATATTTAGTATTCAGAGCCCCGTCCAGTCTCAAGGAAACAGCGGAGCTCTGTTTGTTTTGTGTTTTCAGTTTCCTTTAGTTTCTTTTGTATTAATAAACCCACTCTATCTCCAAATGGGAAGGTCTTCCCGTGCGTGTCATAAGCACTCTCGCATCCTCCTATTTCACTGACCCTCTCAGAAGCCCTGCAAAACATTATTGCGTCTCGTGGTGTGGATCCCAAACCTGCACCGCATAACTTATATGTTATGCTATTATTATTATTATTATTATTATTATTATTATTATTATTATTATTATTATTATTATGTTTACAATTCACTTCTCACTATGGTTATACATTTGTTTTTAATTTACCAAATTTTACTACTATTTATACTACATATACTATTTACTGGCATTAATCCAACATTAATTCTTTAACAATAATATGCTACACTTACAGATGCTATACAGAGACACTATGCTTTAAATTACTGCACTACTACATCTCAGTTTATCACACTTTATCATGTCTCATTATGTTGATGTGTATTTGCTGGTTTGTTCCAGTTCACCGTATCAATATCTTTTCAGTGTTTTGAAGTGAAAGTGCTGTACAGTGAGCCACAGAGAGGAAGAGAGCAGTTTAACAATGTGTTTACAATCCCTCATAGCAGTAAATCATTTTCCAGAATGGAAGTCATTTAGTTTGTGTTAGCTGAAACACACTTCTTCTCTTAAACACAGAGCTTATCTATTGAGATTCCCTGTAAATGTACATAAAACTTTTTTATTCTATGTATAGATCATAAACTATGTCTCATAAACTATGTGTTTCTACTCTTTCTATACTAAAGTAAAGTCTGTGTTGTTGTGCAAAGAAAATCTAGAGCAGATTGTAAACAGAGTGAATCATCGCTGTGTTTACTCCGGTCAGTCTGCGCGTGGCGGCATGTTAAGCATATGCTCCGTGCATGCTCCCAGTGCATGAATATTCTTTTTGCTTTCTGTGTGATTCCATGCAGACACATAATATACCATACATCTGTCCATATTCTGCCCATTTCTGGTACACAAAATTACATGACATTATATAAAGATGTCTCCACCCATTATCAACCCAGATTTTGTACCATGAATGTAATTTAGCTCATGTACCGTTAAGCCTCCACCGATACACACTTCCTCAATTAAGAACATAGAAGTGTAACGTTTTTTTATTCTATGCGTAGATAATAAACCCCCTAAAATAACTAATTGCAATTATCTTGTGTAATATTGCTGTGAGTTTTAATTTTATGGTCTTTTTTGTTCAAAATACTTTTATTCATTTTATATTTATTTATTTTTGTGCATTCTTTTATTTCTTTTTTGTTAAATTTCTTTTGGCACACATCCCATACCAAAAATCTACTTCATATAATTCAATTTAAAACTGAACAGTACTGTACAAGTAGTAAAGAATTTAAAATGACTCCCTGGTTGTCTCTATTTGTTGATGCTTCATGAGCTATTTGGTTTTAGGGTGCCAATATTTATGTAGCTAACCATTCACTAATCCCGATTTTTCATGATTGAGTCGTTGCAGTCTTGGGAAGACGCCTTACACGACTCTAAAGTTTAAATTATTTAATTTACATTACAAGCAGTAGTGATGTGTAATAGATGTTTTATGTCGATGTTGTTTCAGGACACACAAGGCATTAATTTTTCACTCGAGTAATTATTCAAATGTTTTGTACTCAGTGTTTACAATAATTAACATCGTTCAAAGAAGATTAAATGCTTTTTTTCTGCACCAAGTCAGACACTCTGTACAAATAGAGAAGAGACAAGTCTTGTACTAAAGCATTAGCTTAGATGTTAGTTTACTGTATTGAACTAAAGTTTTGGAAAAAGAAACATACAGTGGTGTGAAAAACTATTTGCCCCCTTCCTGATTTCTTATTCTTTTGCATGTTTGTCACACTTAAATG
>JAOVVB010000037.1:36513005-36527523 GCA_028570985.1 Heterobranchus longifilis | reverse complement strand
AAGCACACTTGGCCAATAAAGTTGATTCTGATTTTGATACACTTTAATAAGCTCTAACACTCGAACACTTTAGAATGAATTGTGGCGGGATGGAAACATTGCTTATGATTATCTGAAATTCTTTTACAAAAAGTATAGATTTGAATTTTGGTTAATAAATAAATGTTATATTTTTGAATTAATCTTTTTAATTTAATTGTAAAATAGTAATGATATTTTTATCACCATTATGATGATGTAATCGTCACGTTATTGGTCATATACGACGTGTCGTCTGGGCGCTGGAGAAAATGGGACGTGGCCTTCCAGCTGTCGTGGGAGAGAAGCGCGGCGCTCCGAGGAACGCGCGAGGTTTGAAGGAATGTGGAATGCTTGCGGCGAGCTGCGCTTTAAAATAGAGCTGGAGTTTCGCGGCAGAGCGTTTGTTTTGGTTTGTAAATTACAGTCTGGGTTGCACTCGAGGCTGCGATTGTTTCCACAAGAGCCGCTTGAGCCGTACGCTAACCGACTGAGAGATGGAGTCCTAAAAGTATTGGCACTCTGTTGATTAAGGCTGCGGTAAAATTAAAATTAGACGGTGATCTAATCATAATTATTAACCCCTCTTTTCTGAAATCTGGTTACATGATTACATTTTAAATAATTGTTATAGCTTGCCTGGAAGCTCAATGTTAAAAAATGCTATGAAAAAATTTAAAAAATTGTAAAATGAAAAAGAAGAAACGAAGCTTTCTCTGTGTTATTTGTTTAACTAGAATACAAAAGTATCCCAAAAATAAACAAACACATTATCATTTAAAATTTCTCTGCAGTGCTATATTATATACGCCAAAAACCTGTATTAACTCTTTCCGTGCTGTTAAACCGTTTTATCTTCAAGGTGCATAAGACATATCTTCCTGCCAAGGAGCGGTTTTGTTAACAAACACATTTAGTTTAATTTATAAAGCTTAAAGTTGTGTGTAAGTGTTTGTATGAGCCAAACAGTACAAATGTTTTCTGCCAGATTAGCAGCAGATTTAGAAACGTCGCTCCTTGTTGCACTTGCTTGTGTATGTTGTTGATCAGCGTGTTCCTGATGCAGCTCATTTGCATGTAGCGACGCCCATGAAACTCCATGAAAGGTCAAATGCATGGAGAGCTGTGAGCATAAAATGAACAGGCAGATTAAAGTATGGAAAAACAGAACAGACGTTGATATTATTATAATCTTGTTTGTTTCCATCATAAGCTCCATTAGTTGTGCGTTATGTTCTTACCCGAACGAGCTAGAACCTGCAACAAGAACGATAGTGTGATGATAGGAACAGGAACAGACTTGTCTTTACTTTACTATTTATTTCTTTATTTTGCCAGAGGCAAACACGTTTTCACACGAGAGTCTCTTTACTTTAGTTCCTGTTCAGCCACAAGATCAGAATTTACCATAAAGCGCAGTGTTTTGTTTTTTTAACTGAAGCAATTAACGTTCAGATTCTCACCGAAATTGTTTTGCAATAAATATAGATTTTAATTTTGGTTAATCAAAACACTTGCACTGTAGAATTGTACAAGCAGATAGCTTGTAAAAATAATAATAATTATTATTCAGTTCTAGCATTATGTCACATGTACCTTACAGGACAGTGAAATGTTTTTTCTCATATCCCAGTTAGCAAACTGGGGTCAGAGCGCAGGGTCAGTCAGGATACAGCGCCCCCTGGAGCAGATGGGGTTATGGGCTCGACAGTAGCAACTTGCCGGTGCTGGGGCTCGAACCCCTGACCTTCCGATCAGCAACCCAGTAACCCACAACCTTAACTGATTGAACAACCACTGTGTAATAAAGTACAGTTACAATCAACGTTAATGTCTTTTTTTCAAATCCAGTTTCTCGTGCTTCTTAGAGAATCTGATATCCGATACCTTTTCTCTAAGATCTAATTCAACAAATTTGGCTAATATTTCTAGCTGTAACATGATTAAATAACAGCAAAATTTTTTCATATACAGCCCGGGGCCAAAAGTTTTGAGAATAACAGCAATATTAATTTTCACAAAGTCTGCTGCTTCAGTGTTTTTAGATCTTTGTGTCAGATGTTACTCTGGTATACTGAAGTATAATTACAAGAATTTCATAAGTGTCAAAGGCTGTTATTAACAATTACATTAAGTTATCATTAAGAGTCAATATTTGCAGTATTGATCTTCTTTATCAAGACCTTTGCCAAGGCACCATCGCCTTGGCATGCTGTCAATCAACTTCTGGGCCACACCCTGACTAATGGCACAGCCATAATCAATTCTTGGATTTTGTCAGAATTTGTGGGTTTTTGTTTGTCCACCCGCCTCTTAAGGATTGACCACAAGTTCTCATTGGGATTAAGGTCTGGGGAGTTTCCTGGCCATGGACCCAAAATTTCTGTTATGTTCTCATAAGACTTTCTACCTTGATGGTGTCCAAGCACTAGTGAAACACTGGGATAAGTTCATTAATATATGTTCATGGTAGCAGAAAAATACAGTACTGTGTTCTGTTATTCTGTACAATCCAAAGTCCTGCTTCAACCTGAACACTAATTAGAATTTAAATAGTCCATGGTAGCTGTTGTGCACCAAAACATTGTTTTACGCAGAACCTACTAAATCTTACACTGTAATAGATACACTGCATATGGTGAGGTTTGTTACAGAAGATATTTAAAACACAAGCATCCAGGTTGCTGTTAATCGAGCAGATGTTGACAAATCTTGACAGTTCCTAGCAAATTGTGAGGTGTTGTAGGTACGTCTTACTAATTTTATTCTTTTTTTCTGTTATACATATAATACAGAAAATGTATGTGCTAAAGAAGCTCTGAATTCTGAAGTTTTTTGCAACAGAAATTCTATGCAACATGGAAGTGACCAATCTTGCGTTCCAATTTTTCAGTCGTTTTGGAGAGATGATTTTATATGTGGCCCCAAAAATGGCCAAACTTTTCAGCGTTATACTGTCTCACTTCAAACAATAATCATTTAAAATGCAAATTATTCATATTTTTTATACTAAATAAAAATATTACTTACTTTATAAGCTTCTAGAAGAATATAGCCTGTAAAAATGTGTTGCTTAAATTGTGTTTTGGTAAAAGCTTAAAAAGCAAAAAATCTGTAGTGTCCGTAACCATGTCGAATTCATGTTGCAATGTCTTAACAATTTTGCATTTTAAAATAATACACATTTTTCAGGTTTATGTCTTTTCGTGTGAAATTGAAACTGGACAAGTTTCATCTGAATGACAGTTAAGATCATTGAAAGAGTTGAATTCTAAAAAGGGCATAAAAACCATAAAAGGACATGAAATTGTATTTAGCAAATTTGTTTCTTTTTATCTGATAAAAAATATAAATGTGTATGCATATTAACAAAAAAAAAAGCATGGATCAGGAGATAAGAAACATTAAGTGTTATGAAAAATGGTGTTATATGATCCTGTCTGAAAATTCACTTCTTTACCTCGCTTCATCAAAAGTGAGACACTTTTTAGCACCGATGAGAGGTTTTGGCCGTAAGCAAATAGTGTAAGTTTTTTAAACCGTATGTATGTCAGAATGTTGTATAGCTATGTGTTGCCAGTTCATAGTTGCTTTATGTCATGTGACATCACAAACTTTAGGAATTTGGGGTAGGCCCCTGACAAAGCACCGACACTGGAGACTCCTTCCCTAAACGTCTCCGATCTGAAGAAGGTGTCCACATTAACGACGGTGCGTTTCATGTTATTAAACATCACATTTTAAAAGGTTTATCATCAGTCTTAAAGGATATGCCGTTCACGTCCCTGCGTATGAGCTGTTACTATAGAAACCATCCTGTATCAGAATGAGTGCACTGATTATAAATAAACCTGCGCTCCTGTCAGAGCTGGTGTTATAGAGGTTTACTGATGCACCACAATAAAGGAACAGGAAATTAGCCTGGTGTAAAAGTGTCGCTTTGGATCGTTGAGGGAAATGAAGCAGAGAGGAAAGAGGAACAGGGAATAAAGGGATGCGGTTCCTCTTGTACACCACATGACTGCCGCAGGGAACGTGTGTGTTTGTGTGTGTGTGTTTGTGCGTGCATGTACTGGACCCGCCGTTTCTTCCACACATAAACAATGCCTTGTTTTTTTGTTTGTTACTTTTTTCTTTTGAATCTTGAGCTCATATTTCATATGAGCGCTTTACGCCATGACGTGTTCAGGAAAACTGTAAACATTTGCTGAACAATGGAAGAAAAAAAGCAGTCGTGACACCGTTCTCTCGTTTCACAACACGTGACTTCTTATAAGGTCGTTATAAAAGGGCGATATTTTTATCGTGAACAAAAGAAGAGTAAAGTCTCATTAGGTTCTGCTCCCTCTCTCTCTCCCTCTCTCTTTCTCTCCCTCTCTTTCTCCCTCCCCCTCTCTCTTTCTCTCTCTCTTTCTCTTTCTCTCCCTCTCTCTCTCCCTCCCTTTATCCCTCTCTCTCTCTCTCTCTTATGCTCCCTGAAGCCCTGAGTTTAAAGTGTTAGGAGCGAGTTTACCTCAAAAGGTCAAATGACATTCAAATTCTCTGCAGTAGATTTCGATTCTCTTTGTGGAGTGTAACTGATTATTTAAAACAGGTGTGGTTTTAACCAGAGACGGTTGAAGCAGCATTCCGGCTGTTTTAACAATAAGCAGTGAGGATTTGATCTCGATACTGCACATCGATAATCAGATCTCAGGCGTAACTCCAGACATACAGGTGCGTTACGAAAAATTACGTGTCTCACGAGTAGAATGTTCACAAAGCTCCGCCCCCAGGATCTACAGTGTACTGATCAGCCGTGCTAAACAAAGGACCCGCATTAGTTGCTAACTAGAGCTGTGTCATGAAATTGATTACGCCCCAGACTGGAGGCGTGTCCAAACATTTTCTAAACAGGCATTTTTCAGTGAAGACAGCGATTTAATTCTTCTTTATGTTCTACATGTCTTCCAGGCTACTTGTACAACTTGGGTTTATGTTGTACATGTTTATTGTACCTTTATGTGTTCAGTTATGTGAGCGTTAGACACACAGGGTGGAGTTTGTCTACAGCCAAAGTGCTTCCTTGCTACTCATGATTCCGGTCATGATTTTAATCTGGATGAAGGACAGGATCAGGTCCAGTATACCCAGTATGTCTCCAGTGTCCCCAGTACACATGTAGTCTTCATGACACTTGTCTCTGGTATCCTTGGTGTCTCCAGTACAGCCAGTTTAACCAAGGACCCCAGAGTTTCTAGTTACCTAGTGTCTATAGTATACACATAGTCTCCAGTACACATGTCTCAGGTATCCTGGAGACACTTGGGATACTGGACCTGATCCTGTCCTTCAGCCAGGTGAAAATCATGCAAGAAAAATGCACTTGACCAGAATCATGAGTAACTAGACAAACTCTGCTCTGTGTGTCTCTCCCGGGACCCCAGTGTCTCTAGTTACAGAGTGTCTCCAGTATACCCAGGACTCACATAGTCTCTAGTATACCCAGTGTTTTCAGGACCCCAGGATCTCAAATGTCTCCAGTATCTCCAGTACACACATAGTCTCACATGCCTGGTATCCTGAGTGTCTTCAGTTTGCCTAGTGTCTCCAGTATACCCAGTATCCCCACTAAAGACACAGTTTCCAGTACACACATAGTCTCCGGGATTGCTAGTGTATCCAGTACCCCAGTCTCTAGTTACCAATTTTCTCCAGCATACCCAGTCTCCCCAGTACACACGTAGTCTCCAATACATGTCTCCAGCATCCCAAGAATCTCCAGTATCCCCATTACACACACAGTCTCTGAATCCCCAGCATCTCCAGTGTAACCAGTATAACTAGGGGTTTTAGTATACGTAGATTTAAATGTAGCTCGTTCTGAAATCTTTCTGCCAGGTGTCTGAGAGCTTCTCCCATCAGGCCTCGATTTATGAGCCCTGGTGGTTTAAGGTCCTGGTTAGGGCGGTGTGAGAGACGTAAAGTCGGTGCTGCTGGCTGGCACGGGCTATGAGGTTGGATTTAAACGTAAAAACATTATTTTATAAATCTGGTGTCTCAAAAAAGTGTAAGTGCACAAAATGACCTGCTGAATAATCAGCCGTTTTGTTGAATTAACCTGATTAAATAATTCAGTAGGAAGTGAGCGGTGCACTAGTCTCTTATAAGATTTATTTTGCCACTTGCAAAGATCGTTGCATTCCCATGTCACTGACACTGGCTTTTTAAAAAATAAAATCATCAGTCAGCATTTTCTATCCCTCATTTATTATTTTTTCTCCCAGGATGAAATGAGAGCGTTTGTGTTTAAAACCCCGCCTCTGACGCGTTACCTGACTCAGAACATGAAGAACTATTTAGCCTGTAAATAACTTCAACTTAAGTCATCGATTCTGAATAGCGTGTTTAGGTTTGGTATTTTGTTTGACGTAAAACGGACTGCATTTTTCCTCATCTCTTGTTGCGATGTCCAACAAAAAAGCTAAACGCACCCCGTGGCAGCAGAGGGAGAAACAGAGAGAAGAACGCAGACAGAGCAGAAGCCAGATCGTCAGGAGATTATCGCGGAACTGAGCATGTGCGGACACGACACCCCTCACCTTATCAGAGGAGAAGGCAAGAGTTAGGAATGAAGTTATGTTTCTTACAGTAAAAGATTAGATTTGGGATTACAGAAAGTCTGATTGTGTCCTCTGGCTGGGTTAGATGGCGCAGCGAGTTGCACTTCCTGTCCTGCCGGATCTCCACACAGCTGCACTGCTATAAATATAAATCCACACAGGCTGGAAAAGCCATCATAAAATCCACAAAAGAATCAAATGAGTCATAAAGCCATAAAGAAAAATACACTTTACTGCATTCTAGGTGTTGCAGTGTCTGTATGTCGCTCTCCGGTGTCCCCACTGTCTCTGGGGCACTTAATATGCACATTGTCTCACATATACTTGTGCCAGTTTCCCACCTGAATCCCCAGGGTAATCCATTATATTCAGTATACCCAGTGCTCCAGTATTCACAGTATACGTGTCTCCAATGTCCCCAGTGGAGTCTAGTGTACCCAGTATATATTTTCACCTATATCTGTCTCTAGTATTTTCAGTGTCTCCCATACACCCATTGTATTCGTCCCCAGGATAACAAGTGTCTCCAGTGGAATCCAGTATACGCAGTGTCTCCTGTATACCAATTATTATTCCTAGTTCACACACAGTCTCCAGTTTCCGTTATCCCCAATGTGTCTAGCTTATCCAGTGTCTCTAGTACTGCCAAGTCCCCTACGTACGAACCAGTTCTATCCCGAGAGCTTGTTCATAAGTCCAGTTTGTTCATAAGTCCAACAAACATTGTGTAGGTATTAGGATACCAACACAATTGGTTGTACACAGTATATTAGAGTACAGTGTTCTTTAGAATCGTGCCGATAGTTGACGTTGGTTCATTTTAAAAGAAAAGTCATAGAATCTGCCTATTGCACTTGTAGGATTTGTAGGTGTTTTTGCAGTAAAAACTGCAAACCTACACACACAATGTAAATTATTTTCGAATGTCCAAATGGCCGACATCCTAATGGTTGTGTGCTGCTTGAAGTGTCAAAGAGCAGGGAAAAACATCACATTCAACACATCATTTATGGTATTTGTAAAGTGTTGGATTTGATAGTTCGTAGTCAGACTAAGCCAGATCACCAGGTGAGCGATGAATGAAGGGGGCGGAGCTTGCAGGGTATGATCGCTCTTGTGCTTTGTGTGCTCCGGACATCGTGGCAGTGCAGAAATATCACATAGCGTGTGTGTTCGCGTGACTATCCCAAGATTTTGTGTGGAAGGAGACGGAACACATCTGCGGCTCATGTGTGTGATCAGAGCGTTCACCTGAGCTAGCGCAGAAGAGGCGAAATATCCAGTGACGGCTCAGGAGATCGTAAATCCTGAACCTTCCTGAACAAAGGGAAAACGCACCGCACACGTAACTCGACCCTGATGCTGTCTCTCGCTGCAGAGTCTCATCCTGGAACCTATTTATTCCCCTAAAAAAACAGGAGGCTGTCCGAGTGTGTGAAATGGGGTTTGTTTGGCTTAAATAGTTTCAGGTTTGGTGTTTATAAAAAATAAATTGGAAAATACAGTTTGTTGCATTTCCTAAATGAAATGTTATCCAAATAAAGGGAAAAAATGCATGAGATATAAATACATAAAGGATCTAAAAAAATGTTTATTATTTTCTGAAATATCATTTGAAATGAAATTGAACGCTGTGATGTTTAGGAAAATGTCTAGTTTGATATAAAAAATTATAGTGAGTTTTTAAAACATTTTAAAATGTTGGTAATTCTTTCCTAAAATCTCTAACAGCTCTAAAATAAACATAAAATAATTTACATATTAATTACCAATTAAGTAAATGAGTAAAAACATACTGAATTCTTTATTAGCCATTTGTAAAATAAATAAATGTTTTGTTTTGTTTTTTGGGGGGCGAACTGCCTCCTTTGGTTTGGTTTTTGATGATGGAGTTTGAATAATATATAAATATAATTATAATTTTATGAAGTAAAAATGTAACTGTTGTAATTAATTAAAGTGTGAAAAATCATTGTCCTTAAATGTCAATTGAATTAAAACATAAATTAGTTTCTGAACGCAAAAATAATGATTTTAATTAGTATCCACTTTTATATTTTTATAAATAATTTATTGAATGATTAATTTAATAAATCCTCCTTTCCTGCTGTGTGTGTGTGTGTGTGTGTGTGTGTGTGTGTGTGTGTGTTTGTGTGTGTGTGTGTAGATCTATCGCGGAACAGACTGCCCGAGCTGCCGGTGGAGGTGTGTATGTTCGTGTCGTTGGAGAATCTGAACCTGTACCAGAACTGCCTGCGCTCTCTACCGGAGAGTCTGGCCAACCTGCAGGCCCTCACCTACCTGAACATCAGGTAACACACACACACACACACACACACAAACACATACACAAAAGTAACATCATGTGTCACACGTGAGGGCGTGTCAATGAAGGAAAGGTTCTCACCCCTGTGTGTGTGTGTGTGTGTGTTCAGTCGTAACCAGGTGTCCACTCTCCCCACCCACCTGTGCAGTCTGCCACTCAAGGTGTTGATCGCCTGCAACAACAAGCTGGTGTCTCTGCCTGAAGAACTCGGCCAACTCCGACAGCTCACCGAACTGGTGCGTAGTCATGTGACCTCTAAAACCACACCCACGCACCGCTTGACCCTGCCTTACTCTAACGCATGTGTACCGCTTAGACGTGCATGCACTTAATTAACTAATTAACTAATAATTTAATGAGTAAGTTGTAACATTAGCAGAATATTACTTTAACAAAAATAATTTAAAACACAATAAAATATTCAATAATTAATCTGTTTATTTTTTTCCACGTATAATGCCATAATTAAAACCACATTCATTAATATATTTTACTTATTTTTATTACGTTATCATAATAATTATTTATTGTTATTTATTATCATCATTATTATTATTTATTATAATATTAAAACTATATTTTTTTCAAATGTTTTCAGTTTTAGCGTTTGCGCTGCTTCCCGAGACAGGATGCATTTTTTCCACCAGCTGGGAACGATTGCGTAGTTTTTCCTCTGTTCTTTCTGTCTGTGGTTTTATTCCTGCTTCTTTTTCCCTCCATCCACACTCACACATTCACACACACGCACACATTCACACACACACACTCACGCACACTGTGTGTTTCTTTCTCCAGGACGTGAGCTGTAATGAGATTCAGACGTTACCTGCGCAGGTCGGCCAACTCGAAGCTCTGAGAGACCTGAACATCCGCCGAAACCACCTGGTTCGCCTGCCTTCTGGTTAGAGCGCATGTGTCACATGCACACACTTGGAGTCAGCTCCAGAATTATTGGCACCCTTTATAAAATAATCAGGGAGGAATTTGAGTTACAAAATTTGAGTGCCAATACTTTTTAGATATTTTTTTCTTCAACAATTCTTATAAAATGACTATTTAGAACATTTATTATCTTAAATAAAACATAACAAAATGCATAAAAAGTAGTTATTTTGGTTGGTTATTTCATTTAATTAACTTTATCTAATTATTAAACTTTCTCCAGGATTATTATTTTAAATATTTTTAGAATCTAACAAAAGTTTGTATGTGTAATTTACTTATCATTAATTTCCCTTAAATATGGTACATTAAATACTTAACATTAATAGAATAATTTAATGAGAGGTTAATTTATAATTTAGGCAAATTTATAAACAAGTCTGTAAATAAAAATTGTATTAAATAAAGGAACGATACATGTGTATCATTATTTCCATTATTTCAGAATGATTAAATTGATGATAGTTTATAAATTATTTATCGTTAGCTATGTGTTTGATATTAGCTTGACATTGATCTCAGATTAAAAAAGAATCAAACTAATGATCTTACATTTTAAAAACTAGGAAAGTAGTCATTATTAATATTTGGTCTTTTACGATGATTCTTCAATAAGGCAGTGGGTGATTGTAAACTTTATAAATATTTACATGGTTATTATTAAAAGTCGCTGCTTAGAATTCTGACCGTCTGCCGTAAATGTTTGTTGGCCATCTTTGTTTCAGATTCCTTCTTATTTGATGTTTTGTATCTTCAGACACGTCAGTACTGGTGTCTATATCTCTATGAATTAAATGATGAAGATGTCTAAATGTGACATTTACGTTTCTCGATGTAGAACTGGCGGAGCTTCCTCTGGTGCGTTTGGATTTCTCCTGTAACAAGGTGACGTCCATCCCAGTGTGTTACCGCAACCTCCGCCACCTGCAGAGCATCGTGCTGGACAACAACCCCCTCCAGAGCCCACCTGCACAGGTCTCTGTCACACACACACGAAAAATATATGAACATTAACTTCCCGGTTTAGTTGAATGTCCAATAATGAAATCAGAAACAGGTAAGGGACAGTAACATGTTTATTTGCTGAGGTTTCGATAAGCATGAAAATAGGTACATAAACATATACAGTCCCAGTTCAAGTGTTTAAGTATATATGTAGAATAATAAGTCTAGAAAAAACAAGTATAGTAGGTAAATATGTAAGTGCGTACAGTATCTTTAAGTAGTTCCAGTAAGGAAGGATGTGTGTAAGGTATAATATAATAAGCGTATAGGTATATATAAGTAATTATGTAATTACATTTGTGTATACAAGTTAGCATGTAGGTACAACAATTTTTTTATTTTTTTAAGAAAAGAGATAAAGTATGTAAGCGTCTATGTAAACAGTTATGTAAATGTGTGAGGAAGTTTTTCCACCTTCCTGAATTTGATCCTGAACAGGTATGATTTTGAGATGGTAGGAAATCCCAAGCTGACCATCAGGAAGTTTCTTACACCTTGCTGCAGTTCAGTAGACATCATAGCGTTAAAAAAAAACATCCAAAAATTTTCAAGCACACTCAACTAATTTTAACACATAGTTGCTGAGTGATTGTGGTGTTTGTTCTGGGCTTCGTCATGATTCACGCTTCTTTGTTTGAGTGACAGAGGTAAAAAAATATGCCAAGTATGCCGCTGTCTGCTACTATTTACCTACAAACATTTCTGAACTGTCAGAATTTCTACTTGGGAATTGCCACAGTTCTGCTGGGAGGCTACTACATTGGATGGTGTTTCCATGCTAGCTAGCTAACCCGCCTTTCAAATTGACATGTAGTGCACTAAGTAGGGAGATACAGCACTTTATGTCCATCACCACTGTACAGTAGTGGACTAATGTCTCGTGAGTACATGGTATTGTTTTGTAGCTTATGTGTAGCTAGTTAGTTGGAGATGACGGCATGTGATGTCACATAGGCTAGTGACTGAAAGTTTAAATAAACATTCAGGCAAGTTTTTAAATGGGTAACTAGGTAAGTAAATATAAAAACATGGATGTGAGTGAATAAATAAGTGTATGAACATGTATCTAAATAAGAATTTTTAGTCGGTAAATATTCATACAAGTGGCTAAGTAAAAACATTTAAGTAGAGAAAAGGATGTAAATAACAAAGTGTATAAGTAGATATGCAAGTAAGTAAATGCATCTATTAACAAGCGTCTTGATAAGTACGAGGTGTGTTCAAGTCAAACTGAGACTTTTCATTGTGCAGATTAACAGAACACGGTTCTGAGAGTAAAACGCCTTTACAGTATTTCTTTATATGATCCCCTGCTACACTAACGCACTGAGTACTGAGCTTCACGTCTGAAACATGTGGAAATGTCTTGGAGCGAGGTCAGGACTGTACGGGGACGTGGCAATAACTCCCAGCCGAGAATGTGCAAGTGGTGCTGGTGAATGACTGTGTGTACAGTTCCAGTACAGATGTGTCTCTTCCACAAGTTATCCTTTGGTTTTTAAGGATCAGGAGTTCCACTCGCTGAATGTTCACGGGAATGACTGAAGTGAGCTCCGAGCCACCGCGGCCGGGATCGTCAAGCACAGGCGTACGGCCTTCTTAAAAACATTTGCAATGTTTTACTGCGAGTCTCACCACCGTAATTTGCTTGAAGTCTTCGGTAAATGTCAATCACTTTTACACCAGTCACAAGTCCAGGTTTGACTTGAACACCCTTCATATATAAATGAGTATGCAAGTGTTTAAGTAGGTACTTTAAGTATTTATAAAAGTAAAAAAGTTCCTGTTTTTTTCACCTCTCTCTCTCTCTCTTTCTCTCTCTCTCTCTCTCTCTCTCTCTGTGTGTGTGTGTGTGTGTGTGTGTGTGTGTGTGTGTGTGTGTGTGTGTGTGTGTGTGTGTAGATCTGCATCAAAGGAAAGATCCACATATTTAAGTATTTGAACATAGAAGCGTGTAAAATACCTCCAGATCTCTCGGATTACGACAGGAGACTGCCGGTCTACGGTTCTTGGTGAGATTTATTTCACACATCAACACATCCACACCGAAGTGAGACGATTACACCGAGTGTCTGAGGGGTTGTCGGTCTGACTCTGTGAAAACACTGCAGGAATTCGTGGTGCATGTGTGGTGACAGCATGGGGGATGTGGGCAGTGGGGTCATAAATCTAGAAGTGCTAGCTGAGTGTTATGTAACAGACTGTGTCCCGGCATGCAGAGGTGCGAGATTCCGCCACTGGTGGTGGAGGAGATGTGAAGAGGGAAAAAATGTAGCATTACGGTGAAGGCGCAGAGCAGTGAGGAATCCGATAGACGCGAGACGATACGATGTGATATGATATAGCCTCCACGGGAATGAATTTTTATTCATCTAATCTATGAACATCATTTAATCTATGAACATGTAATAACAGCAAATCAGACCACAGCAATATCAGTTAATTTAAAGGGTTAATATAAGGTCTATAGTGTGAGGTATAATTTCCCATGTTTTTATTAATTAACATATTATTTTAATATTTATCACTTTTTTATTATTGTTAGAAGCGAGAACGCATGTCAAGTAATTGCTAGAGCTGTGAGATTAAATCAAATTTGTGATTGAATTGATAATTTCAGTCATTTCAATTCAAGTCAGTTATTGATTTAGAATCGATTTGCAGGTTTCACAGAAAATCCAAACTGTTTCCTTCTGCTTGGAAAATACTCTTTCTTTTGCGAGATTAGCTCGTCTTCATGTTCTTTTGAATTTGCAAGTGCGAGGTACATTACTGCCTCATGCTGGACTGGAGAGTGAAGCAGAAGATATGAGACACAACAGTTAAACCATCAATAGCACAAATTATAATTTAATTAATGCTTCTTTCTGATTAGCGTAGCTTTTTTAAAAAAACTCTCAAACGCCATGCTCTGTATGCTGTTATTAAAAAAAAAAAAAAAAGGTATAACACGTAATAAACAGAAATATCACGACACACCTAAGAAGCGAAATACTTTTCTCTAATGATGTGCATCATGATCTTCAGGACCACCATAACAAAATCTGTCTTATGGCTAGAATTTGACAGAAAGTGAGCCATCCAGGTGTGTCTGACACATGTATGTGTGTGGGTGTGTGTCTGTCTGTTAGTGTGGATGAACTTTATCCTGGCCGGCCGTATGGAGCTCTGGACTCGGGGTTTAACAGCGTGGACAGTGGAGACAAGCGCTGGTCAGGCAATGAAGTGAGTCACTTTATCATTTTAATTAAACAATAGTATTGATAATGATAATAAATATAAATGTAACAATCCAAGCAATTTGGTGAAGGGGTTCAAGCACTCCTTATTTATTAAATCTTTGTTTAAAGCGAGTTATTAAAATATTTTGCATAGTTAGAGTAGGTTATATTTTATATTTATTATTACACAGAAAAAAAAGCTAAGAAATAAAATCTATTGAAAGTTTGCTGAAATTCTAAACTTTTTTTTTTATTTTGTAAAAGGAATTGGAGCTAATTAATTTCAGTTTATTTTTTTATTAAAAAGTGTAGCGTGCCTCTGAGTGTCGCAGTGGTAAAGCGCTCGCCCTATCATCCGGGGAGCGCTGGTTCGAACCCCGGGTGATGCTGTTTTCCTCTCACAG
>JAOVVB010000037.1:36475891-36495318 GCA_028570985.1 Heterobranchus longifilis | reverse complement strand
ATGCATAGTGTCCACTGTACAAGCCTCTGGAGACAGTGTTATGATCTGGGGTTGATCAGTTGCTTAGTTCGAGACTCAGCAACGTTATGTGGCAATAAAATGAAGTCAGCTGACCACCTGAATGTACTGAATCACCATGTCAGCATATCTATGGCGCAGGGTATATTCCAGGATTCAAACTGTGGAAGAGTGGCTTTGGGAGCAAGATGAACTGGACACTACATTGTGCTCCGTAATCGAAGAGTTTTTTTGTCCAGGCAGTGTACATTCATCAAGTGTGTCTATGTGTGTCATCCCTCACCGGTCACTCTGCAGTTTGTTCAAGTAATCATCGGAGCTTGTACGGTCCATTAGAGTGTGCTCCAGTTCATGCTGTGTCCTGTAAAACTCCTGTACGGCCCCTGACAGGCCCCCGGCCCCGTCCTGGCCACTGCGAACGGCCCTCAGGTGAATCTCAGAGGCTCTGTGTTGCTCCAATGCCGCTCTTACATCCTCCGTGTCTGCCTGGAGAGCACACACACATAGCACACAGCGCTTGTATAATAGGAAACAGTGCAGGATTATCAGAACATATGTTCTTAGGTTTTTATATTTATTATATTATTATACATGTTTGTTTTTTTTAATTAAGATTTAGATGATGATAAGTGATTGTGTCTCATCATCTCACTCATTGACTATACCGCTTTACTCTGTGTACAGGGCATGGGACTTAGGGCATGAGACTTAGGGCACCCTAACCCTAACCCGGGGTACACCCTGAACGAGGTGCCAATAATTCATAGGGCACATGCACACACATTCACACACTATGGAAAATTTGGAAAGGCCATCTGCATATCTATGGACTGTGGGAGGAAACTAGAGTACCCGGAGGAAACTCACCAGGCATGGGGAGAACCTGCAAACTCTATACACACAGACCCGAGGCAGGAATTCAAACACTCAACCCGAGGTACAAGGTGACAGCGCTAACCACTATGGCACCGTGCCACCTTAATAATGTGCATAAATTTTAAATCTATATAAATAAATGAAAGGTTTTGTCTGGTCATTTGTCAGAACTCGCTCTTTTTGTCCGTATTTTGTCCGTACGTCGGTCTGTCTATTTGTCTGTATGTCTGTCCAGTTTTAATAAGCAAACACCTGCACCAATCGATATTAATTAGAAAAGCTAAACTAGATATTTTTACTTAAGATTAGTTCATATTTTCACAGCTAAAATAACAGCACTGAAGTGGTATAAGTGAATTTTAAGGTGCTGGAGTCATTCTAAGACAAAACTTCATCGTTATCGGATCTTCTTTTTCTATTTCTCATCTGTGATTCCCTCTCTGATTACCGAACAGGGAGTGTATTTGTCTGACAACGAAAGAAGTACAACTTGGCGTAAACAAGGCATAAGATACACAACCTTAAAAATTTTATTTCATTGAATTAATAAGTTGGACAGAGAGTTCTGCCGTACAGAAAGACAGACAGACATGTACGTGGGCTTTAACCTGATATAATATCATCGGTGGATTATAATATCTGAGTTAAACATAATCAGCCCTAGTCACGCGAGACTTGCATAGTTTAACCTATGTATTTTAGAAGAATTTACCATGTTATATACACATTATGCTAAGTTGTACTTCTTTCGAGCCCAATACACTTGTTCCGTAACCAGAGAGTGAATCACAGATGAGAAATCGAAAAAGATTTTTGTATTATTTTATGAATGTATTTGTATAAATCCGATTTCCTCCCACAGACCAAAGACGGGCAGGTTAGGCTAATTGGTGTTCCCAAATTGTCCGTAGTGTGTAAATGAGTGTGTGAGTGTGTGTGTGTATGTGAGTGCCCTGAGATGGATTGGCACCCTGTCCAGGGTGTACCCCACCTCGTGCCCTAAGTCTCCTGGGATAGGCTCCAGGCCCCCGGGGCAACCCTGAATAGAGGATAAAGCGGTATAGACGATGAGTGAGTGAGTGAGTGTATTTGTATTCAGGTACTGTAATGTCTCATTAAAGTGTGTTGTGGCATTTTAATCACAATTTAGATATTTTACAGGATTATATCACCAAGTCCTGTGGATTTCTAAGTTATATTATACATATTTTTATTTTACTAGTGAAGATGAATGTAGTGATTAATAGTAGTAAGTGCTGGACAGTGAGCAGGTAGTTAGTTGTGAATGTCCTCACCGCGACCGTGTCTCTGTGAATCCTGGGTATGATGGGTCCCAGCACGGCGAGCTGATCCACACAGTCCTGCAGCACCGCAGTGACCCGCAGCACCGCCAGCGGCCCCAGCGACACACTCACCATCCTCTGTCTCACCCTTCACTTTAACTCTCACTCACACTGTCTAACTCACACTGACTCTCACTCTCTGGCTCACTCACAGCTCAAACACACATAAAGCCACAACGCGCTTCCTTGTCTCCATGGTAACAGATTATTGCGTAAGCACGTTTTACGTAGCGCGTCTACCCCGGAAGTGTTGAAATACTAACCGAGTTCTGTTTTCCGTATGTTTTAGTTTTAATAACTGTTCCAAATGTAATATTCATAAACAAAAATATAACATTTTACCCACACACTGGCCGATTTTACTTAAAGCTAAAAACGAGCACAAAGACACAGCGAACTTCTGTCTGTAACCGCTACGCTGTGTTTCCAAGGAAGCACGTTTTTACGTAAGCACGTTTTTACGTAGCTTTTTTTTCAAATATTTCACCAATTAACAAGAGAATATATAATAACTCTGTCGTTTTCTCCTAAACCAAGAGCAAACCAACAGAACACGACTTTTTTTAAATATATAAAACATATATCTAAATCATAGATAAATGTATATATAATTTAATACAAACACAATTGAATAAATTTTATTGTATTAACGTATTTATGTATTAATTAAGAACGTACAATTATTATTATTATTTTAAAATATGGTTTTTAATATTATTTTCTTTCCAATTGTTTCTTCACTTTTTTTGTTTTGTTTTTGTCATTGTCCTCCTCCTCCTCCTCCTTCTATTTTACCAGTATTTATTAACATCACGTATTCAACAGTTACATGTCATTGCCATAAGGTATGAATTATCAGGGAGTAATTATACATTTGTAAGTTGTTTAAACTGCAAGCAAAGTGAACTTTTGTGCAAAACCTTCAATGTTCTAAGACTATAGAATTAAATCATTGGTATGTTGTGATTATTATCATAATGTACACTTGCTGATCTGTGTGTGCACCTGCATGAGAAGCAATGAGAAATCTCCACTTTCTGCCTGCCAGAGATGAACGAGTACACAGGATCAGCCTTGTTTGTGTTCAATTACTTCACCGTTTACACAATACATTGTATTTGCGATAGTGTTACTAATTAATTCGACCCAAAAGCTCTGATAAAAAGGTAAGTTTTAAGACTAGATTTAAAAGCATCAAAAGTCTGTGGCATCCTCAGATACTCTGGGCGAGCTTTTCACAATCTAGGTGCAGCTGAGCAAAAAGCCCTTGTTTAGCTGCCATAGTATGAAGCTTGGTCTTAGGAGGTTTCAAAAGATGTACTGACACAGACCGGAGGTTCCGTATAGATGTACAGAGGTTCCGTGTGTGTGAATGTCGGCATATACAGCAGACCCCTTCTTCCTTCTCTCCTCTCTTTGGCTCTGTCTGAAAGCTGGTGTGTGTGTGTGTGTGTGTGTGGGTATGTGCGCGCGTGCACACACGCTGGTGTGAGTGAGAGGCTCTATCGGTTGATTGGCCTTGTTTTTTTTTCATTTAGAAAATCCCTTTTTATTATTATTTTTTTGTTATTTATTTCGTTTTTATTAAGTTTTTTAGTTAATGACTAAGTTAAATTGTTATTTATTTATTTATCACATTTATTCCTTTACTTAGTCCTTTATTTTCTTAGTTAATAAATGATTTAAGAACACAGTAATTTTTATTTACAATTTGTTCAGTTATTATATGTAAAAAATAATTAATGATTTAAAAACATTGACATTTATACTTTTTATTTATTGTGTTTCCTTTTTTTAAATAATTATTCAAATAATCAATTATTCGAAAACATATATATATATACTTATGAATTTTTATAAGTTTATATTTTTTATTATAACAAAACTGATTTAAATAATGAAATAATCTAAATTATTTAAAAACTATTTAAATAATCTATGCTGCTATTTGTATTTATTTTTTTTATTTAATAATAAACTTCTATCCTAATTCTATTTTTTATTATTATTTTTAATTAAGAAATAGTTTAAGAACATTACACATTTCTAAATTCATTGCATTCAATGTCACGTTTAATGAAACCCCAGGCCTTTTCAGGCCCTCATAAGACTGTTGGCGCTGCTGAGGTAACCTGGGGCTCCTTGTGGCTCCTTGTGGCTCTATACCTCAATGCCCTTGTGGTCCGCATGGGGCTATTTATAACAAAATTATATAGTATAAATAATTTGCTTTTTATGCAAGGCAGTTGTTCTAATTAACTTTTTCGTCCTTCCATTTCTGTGTATTTTGGGTCACGTTAGGAAAAGTCATAAATTTTTAAGCTAAACGAATAACATTCCTGGTATTTTTTTTATTGCTTTTGAATTTGACTGAAACAGTATGTAAAGATTCATAAAGTATCCTAAGGTAGATCTAAATGTTAAATGGGATGAAAGCACCATCTACTGTTCAGATAGCGCACGTGCAGTCGTATAAAAGGCAAGGTATGGTGGAAGATTCTCAGAGACGAGGAACTTTCCAGAAGGTAACGTGTGTGTGAATGTGAGTGTAGGAAAAATATCGTTCATCCCATTTTAAAATTGTATAAAAGTGGGATAATTTATTTTTAAGTTAATTTAAAAGTATTTTGTAACTGTGTTTGTTAAGTGTTTGTATTTCATTCGGTGTTTGTTTAATTTTATTTATTGACTCAATCCTCCTGCTAACAAGTTAGCAAGTTGCACGTGCTACTGTATTTCACCGGTTATGGCCGATTAAACTGAAAACCAGACAATTCTGCTCACTAATCGAGCACTTCATCTCTATCATAACTGTAAAAATTGTTTTAAACAATTAATTTTGAAGTCATTGTGGTGATACTTGTATCAGTGTATCATCTTCATTAAAGATTGATTCAGACTGTACAAGTACGCAATAAATAAAAAGAACATTCATAAAAATGACGAGTGATACCGTTATTATCTTGGCCTAACACATCTATCTATAAATATTTTTTTTTACTTTTAGGATGCTAATTAGACCCAACCTCCCTTTCCTGTCACTAAGATCACGTGACCTGAGACCTCATTATAATTTTCTTCAAAACAACCCCCCCCCCCAAAAGGGTTTTAGACATCATGCTTGTGTTGACACCTTGACACATGGCTGTTGTATTTGCATACTCAATATTTTTATTTTACTTTTCCTCTTCATTTTAACTTACATTCTTGCACATAATATACATTACGAGAACCATGTATGGTCTTTGTTGATCGTTAATGGGAAAAGTTTATATTAATTACAGAATGCACATACACCACCTTAGTGTTACACAGGCGAGAGACCACCTGCACCACTGTCAGAGCTGCTACTGCAGGAGACTAATCAACACCTCCTGTCCAATCAGAGTGCAGCAGTGTGCGGGTGGAGTGTCAGGGGTTTATTCACAATCTGTTCATTCTTTTGTAAACTTTTAGTTCTGGTTCTGACTATAGGCACAGTGAATGACGCTATATCTGTCTGTGTGTGTTAGATTTATGGAATATGGGATTTTCTGAGATGGACACAGCGCTCCAGCCAGTGTTCGCCCTCCCGTTCCGTTCTCCCCTCATCCTCTCCTGTTTGTCCAGATGTAGACAGAACTGAAGATCATGTTCATCTGCTGCTGTGACTCATCAGCTAAATCTCCTCTGCTGCCCATCCTGTGGATGGTAACCACACACACACACACACACACACACACGCACACACACACACACACACACACACACACACACTCTCACACACACTCTCACACACACTCTCACACACACCATCAATAAAATGCATAACATGGGATAATTATGTATTTTAAATATTAAATATCTCTCTTTCTGTCCCATAGATATACTTGGTGTTATTGACATCATTCGTGGCAATCACTCACTGCCTGGAGTGTGATGTCGTACCGCCACTCTCAGGACACCTGGGTTCATTATGTTTGGGTCTGGGCTGTAGTAGTACACTCTTTTATTTTACACCATTTAGGTCTAATACCAGAGGCACACACACACATAGACACACCACTTGTTCTCTCCAATGCACTAACAGTGATGAGACAGGTGGTTTTGGTTCTAAGTTTCTTAGTTTGTCATTTTTGATTAAACGGAAAGTTACAGTAAGCTACGTCTCCATACACGTTGTCACTCTGTCACAGCCTGCTGTATGTCCTCCTTCACCTTTGCTTCTATCTCTCCTTCACCATAGCATTTAGAACCTAGAAAACAGCATGACTGGCCACATAACAATAATTATTCCTAGTTATGTAACACATACGTACTTGTCTTGTTGGGAGAATGTAGGCTGGATCCAAAACACGGAAGAACATTCTACATCCCTCGTCATCGACCACTGTAAATTGCCAGTCCTTCATAATAGTCCTGTAATAAAGACGTCTTTCAGTCATGATCACAACTTCTGTAGTGTTTTAGTCAGGGCCTTACTTCATCTGTGTGGTTGGTTCCTATAGAATTCCATGAATTCCATGGTAATACCACAACATGGATGATGTTGCTGTATGTCATCTCTCTAAGGCAGAGGAAACATTACATCTTTGCAAAATAAAAAAGAGAAGTTGCTTGAGGGGAAAAAAGAGGAGGATAACAATGATGCACCAGTCATATTTTCAGAGTTATAAAGAAATACTGTGCACCTGCAATTAATTTAATTCTGTCTTACTGAAACTGCAATTGTATTACTTTATTTATTTTTTTTAAATGCACTGTGCAAAGGTTTGTGCACATAACTACCAGGTCGGAACCTTTAAATTAAAAAAAAAAGTGAAAAACAAAATAGCCTATAAAAATAGAGAGAAAAATACCCTGACTAAATTATGTTTTTGAATTCTGTGTTCCATTGCTCTGCGTTTGATTGTTCTATGTAAGTAAGTTCCCTGCACAGGGTGTTCAGTCGTGATAAATGCGATTCTAGACTGCAGGGGGCGAAACTGCTCAGTTCAAAGGGAATCGTGAACAGTGTCGGGAACAAGTGAAAAATGGATCGTAGCCGTAAGCGTACGTGAAAAAATTCATATCAGGCACTATGTGTGACTGGAGCACGAAAAATAAGGAGCTCGAAATGATTATAGAGGATGACATAAAATTTAAAATTTTTGTGTCATAGTAATATTATTTAATCAATAAATCCCCAGTGTCATATACAGTAGGCTAGTAATCTGTAAAACGGCACAATAACAATAATTTCTTCGTACATCAAGTAAATTAAATTATTTATTTCAGTAGTATACAATTTACAATGATGTCAGTTTTTGTTTCGATAAATTTAAAATATTTAATGTCTGTATTGTAAAATTTCCACTGCAGCAGAAACAGGTATCTGAGGTTCTTATGTCACTATGTCACATACAGAGAAAGTGATGTCTGTGCTTATACTGTATAAGTTATATAATAAGTATAAACTTCGCAGGGTGTTCAGCCATGTTAAGTGTGATTCCAAACTGCAGGAAGCGAAAATGCTCAGTTCAAAGGGAACTGCGAACGGTGTACCGAACTACTGAACTACAGGTCTTCACTTCACCGGAAAAGGGAATGAAAATTTTCACATAAGTCATTGCGTCTAGCTAAAGCGTGAAAAAATGGAGCTCGAAAAATTATTTATATATTTATTATCATTATTATTGATGATGACATCATATTAAAAGGATACAAAGATGCAAATTTTAATTTAATCAAGAAATCCTTAGTGTTATATAAGCTAGTAATCTGTAAAAAAAATCTTTGTACATCTTTAATCGATTATTATCATTAATCAATAATGTATTTACAAGTTATAAAAGTTATACACATTTCAATAGTATATGTTTTATAACGGTATCAGTTTTTATTTCAATATAAATATTCAATATTTATTGTTCGTAATGTGAAATTTTCACAGCAGCAGTGAAAGGTATCTGAGGGGCTTATGTTACCATGGTAACGTGGAAGTGATGTCTGCGTTGGTGACATCGCAGGGTGTTGGTAGAGTTTTGTCGAGGTAAGTTCCCTTCACTGACATTCCCTGCAAACAGAGCAGGGAGTAGGAAGCACCCTGTGAAATACACTTCGGAATGGAACGCAGCCCCTAGCTGCTGTAGAAATTTCACACTACGCACATTAAAAATTAAATGCTTATTGAAACAATAACTGATACCATAATAACACATATGCTATTGAAACGTGTATAACTTGTAAAAAAGTACTGATTCATAATAATAATAATAATAGAGGTGGGTAGAGTAGCCGTACTTCAAAATAATATTACTCAAGCAGAAATAAAAAGTGTATCATCCACAATATTACTATTACAATCTACCAGCTGCATGTGTAGAATAAATGGTTAGAAAAGTATCTAGTCGACTGTAGCCGAATGTATCAGAGTAAGAGTAACGTTACTTCTTCACAAATCTACTCAAGTAAAAGTAAAAAGTATGGTGCAGTAAAACTACCCATAGAAGTACATTTTTTTCAAAAAGTTACTCAAGTAAATGTAACAGAGTAAATGTAACCCATTACGACCCACCTCTGATAGTGGTTAGCACTGTCGCGTTGCACCTCCAGGGTCCGGGTTCGATTCCCGGCCAGGTTTGATTCCTGTGTCTGTGTGCATAGTGTTTGCATGTTCTCCCCTTACGTGGTGGGTTCCCTCCGGGTACTCTGGTTTCCTCCTACAGTCCAAAGACATGCAGATTAGGCTAATTGGCGTTCCCAAATTGCCCATAGTGTGTAAGTGTGTGTGTGTGTGTGTCTGCCCTGTAATGGATTGGCACCCTGTCCAGGGTGTATCCCGCCTCATGCCCCAAGTCTCCTGGGATTGGATCCAGGCCCCGTCACACTGTATACAGGATAAAGCAGTATAGAAGATGAGTGAGTGAGATAATAACAGTTATAATAATTTATTAAAGATGTACGGAGATTTTTTTGATGTCAGCCGCGATAATAATGATAATAAATATATCTAGCTCCATTTTCTAATGCTCCAGCAACACACAATGACTGATGGGAAATATTTCATTCCTTTTGCAGTGAAGTGAAGACCTGTTGTTCACTCGTTCCCCACACCGTTCGCAATTCCCTTTGTACTGAACATTTTTGCTCCCTGCAAGTTTGGAATCACACTTAACATGTCTGAACACCCTGTGCAAAATACTCAGCAGGGCCGATCTGTGTTTGATTGCGCTGCATCGATTGCTCTGTGTGTTTAATTAGTTTGTGTTTGATTGCTCTATTTATTTAGTCTGTGTGTTTCATTGCTCTGGGTTTGATTGCTCTGCGTGTGTTCGATTAGTCTGTGTTTGATTGCTCAGGTCTGTGAGCTGTGTGACATAAACTCCAAAACATTAGTGTCGCGCACTGAGAGTCGGTGAGATCAGCGCAGAGGATCGGAGCCCAGAGATGAAGCGGAGCTCGCTCCCCGGTTAGAGACGGGGCTCCGCCGCCCTGCCGAGCGCACCGACACGCGGTACCGCCTCATCATGCCCGGGACTGTGTGTGTGAGAGCTTTGTGTGTGTGTGGAGTTTGACATGCGGGAGACGGCGGTGCTGTTATTACCAGGCGCGAGCTGTGCGGGATGAGACGGTAGCGCAGCGCACACAGACGGACCCGCTATGAGTTATAACATGAGTATATAAAATGTCCGGAGAAACATTGGAGCTAACCTACTGTTATACTACGTGAAGGTAAGAGCTTTTGTGTGTGTGTGTGTGTGATTGACTGTGAGCCGATTTCATAGCCACACATGATCTGAGTGTGGAGCTGACTAGCATCCTGTTGGCGAGTTTATTTTCATTCCATACCTGTATTGTAACAACCCCCGCCCCTGTACTATTATTAGCTGCTGAAATCCTGCGTCCTTCTCTGTGATTGGCTGGAATAACTGTTTGATTGACAGGTTTGCCTGTGTTACCCAATCATTGTGAAGGAGGCCTGGCTTGCCGGGAAACGGCTTGGAAAAAAAAGCGAACAGTCGACATCAAACAGCGCGGTGTTTATTGCTAACTAGCGAACTGGAATTTCTTCCAAAATGTCGCGTAATAGATTTAAATATTACTTTCCATAAGAGTTAATAACGTTCTCACAATGTGTTATCTGTTAAGACAAGTTTTAATTATAAATCGGTGACGTTAATTAGCTTAAAAATCGCTAGCTAGCTTAGCATCTAACTTCGCATCTAGCCAAAAGTTCGCAACAAAAACATTTAAATAAAGTTTTAAAACCATCCAGACCTTTGTATTTCTTGGTGTTAAAAAGTAAAAATCTTTATTTGGGGTAATAATGCATTATATTCGTATAAATCACGAACATAACTGTATATTAGTGGATTAATTCAGGTATTTTCGACGTGCTGAAGTTGTTATAACATGTTAATAAAACACGTATGACGCGTTACGCGTTTAATAATGTCCTTATTCGCTGCTGTGACGAGGTTAAAACAGAAATAAATCCTATCGAGTGTCGCCTTCATCAGGAGCTAAAGCGCTATTTATAAACTCTCACGGGTCACGTAACCAATCGCGTGAAACCGAATATGAAGTACACTAGTTAGGGCGCGTGAGCCAATAATGATCGACTGAGCGCGTAGGGCGCGTGCGTGGATTGAGCGTGAAACCGCTGTGCAAGTAACAGTGACATGTCCGAGTAGGGTTGCCAGGTGTGCATTTTTAAAGTAAGTTTTATTTTTAAACATAAAAAAGAAATACAGAACTGTATATTTTTAATATCTTTATTATTTTTATTTATGTATTATCAGGTATATATAATTACATTAAAAAATTTTTTTTAAACTTGTCTGTTGGCATGTATTTTCATGTATTATTATTTTTATTACTATTATTATTATTATTGCTGCAAAATAGAACAAACAGCTGCTTTAAGTGCTTTAAAATCGAAATTTATTGTCCAGAACAGGAAAAAAAAGTGTAAGGTTTAAAGCAAACATTATATGATTAAAAGATGCTTACTCAATTATGGTTCATTAACTCTCATATATACAAAGATGAAAATACAGAAGGAGAGAGGGAAAGATTACACCTTTATCTTTCTGTTTTTAGCCTATTTAAAATAAGTGGAGGAAAGAGAGGGAAAGAGAGACCTAATTTGTGCTATTTTAGTGAGAGTAATTCTTTAGAAAAGTCTTTAGAAAGTATTGTTATGGAAACCCCTGATGCATAATGGTAATATATGTGTAATAATATTATACAGTGTATTTCTTTTGCTTTTGTTCATTAATAATGTAACTAATGTGTAAAACGCTTAATTAATTTAATGTAAATTGATGAATCGTTCTTTTATGGCGATTAATTTGTATGGTGATCTGGCAACAGTTTTATAAAAGGGATAAACTTGTTCAGTTTTGCTGACAGGAAGGTCGCATTTGTCTCTCTCATTCTCACTTTCTCTCTCTCTCTCTCTCTCTCTCTCTCTCTCTCTTACTCTCACTGTCACTTTCTCTCTCTCTCTCTCTCACACACACACACACACACACACACACAGTTGTGAAAAATGAGTTCATTCACTGACAGGAAGTGCAGCCTGAATCACGCGATAATCCTTTCCCCCCATTTTTAAAGCAGAGCCAAATGTAAACGTTACACAGTCCTCTCTCTCACCTCGTTAACTCTGGTCTAATGAAATATATTAATGTGTTGATTCATGAACAAATAATGAATTCCAGGTTATGGAAATACTTAAACCAGACCTTCTAGCACCAATAATCTGATTTAACACATTTATTTATTAATTACAGGTTGTTTTACTTCCTGTTTTTAAATCTGAATCCTGTTAGCTTCATCCTGAATTTAGAATGTTGTGTGTGCGAGTGTGAGCATGCGCTTGTGCAGATTTATACCTAACGCTACATGACCTCACATCCTTTGTTACAATGACATTCCTGATCACAGCTTTGATGTGGTTTCGGTTTGAGACCAACCTGCGCTACTGTTTAACCCCTCAGACGTTCTCGGATCCCGTGTGGAACCCAGACACGCCTGTGGAAGTTTATCAGACAAAAGAACTTTCACCACGCGCGCTGCAGTTTGTCAGCTGAGCAAACGGATCTGAAGTGAATCAGACGCAATCAGGATGATTTAACAGCAAAAAGCCACGAGATGCGGGAGCCGAGCACTCTCCCAGACAGCGGGGAAGTGGATCATGTGCACGAGATGCTAATAAACTCCAACGTTTTCTGCACATTGGGAACGGTGCATGACCAAGACGTGAAGTTTAACTAGTAAATATGTTTAGCTGAGGAACACACACACACACACACACACGCACAAAACCTGACCTACTTTACAAGTGATAAAAACAACCCGGATAAACGGTGCAATCTTGTTTAATCGTAGCTGCTTGCATGCAAAGATGAGCAGATAGAAGAAGCAGACGTTGATTAAATGTGAGGCAGAACGCACAGCCGTGACTCGCTTACACACATTTATTTTACACGTTTACTTATCGGGAAACATAATGTTCAGCAAACATGCACTTTGAAGAGTTGGGCTTTTGTGCTAAAAAAAGTCTTTTTAAATTCACACAAAATTCGTGTTTCTCCAACACATTTTTTGTGAGGTCATGTGGTGGAACATGTGCATGATCAAGATTAGGGTTTCACCGAGAAAACTTTTCAGGCATGGTGACGGTGGGGATGATGGAGGCTTTCCACACACACACACACGCACACCGAAAGGTTTGGTTATATAAAATTTGAATTTGGTTAATCATTTCTCCCGTAACGTGAGACTTTTGCTTGGTGATGTATCTGAGTGGATTACAGAGTCGTGCTGATTTGGACAAGTCACGTCCCCTTTATGCATCTATAATATTATACAACAATTACTGATGGTAGACATTTCTGTGTTCTAATAACTTGCACAGTTAAAGCAACAGGATTTAATTTCTTGTGTATAATATAAACCAAGCAAAGTTACCTAAATGTGTTTGCAACTTGTAATTAATTTAGCAACTTATTTTTAAGACTTATATTTTGCTGGCTTTTATTTTGAAATGCCAACGGGCTGTTCATCACTACACTTCTCTCATACGAGCCTGCAGGTATTCTAATAACACAAGGTTTTCTGTACTTTAGAAATAGTACTTCCTTAGAAAATTGTCTCCGTATTAAAAGCCTCCAATCTGCCTTTTTCTCCAAACTCTGTGAGCTCAAACCCACTCATTACACACACTTACAGCAGTCTCACAACACTGAGAGGACTAATTAGTCAAAATCGTGTGCGTTTGAAGCCCCGTGCGCTCACTGTCTAGTTGAGGTTTGAGATCCTGGTGGCGGTAAAACGTCGACGTTTCCATATAATACTACAGGTGTCGCACTCTGAACTAGTTGCTCATTTTCATTCCGTGTGGTAGGAGTGAATTATTTTGTTTATATTTGTTTAGAAATAATAATTACATACTCATTAAACTTTTTTTAAAGCTTTAAAATTGAGGGGAAATGTAATATTGTGTTGGGATATTTATAAAACCGTGATACTTATTGAATCTGCACAGATGTAGTGGTGATATCATATCGGGGGGTTGGCGATTCCTGTCCCTCTTCTAGTGTAGGCCACACAAACTGATCACTATCCGTCATTCTGCATCATCCGTCTTGGTCACACTTTTTTCCTTCTATTTGAAGCTCCCCCTAAATCATTCATGGGGACCAAACCGTCACAGAGCCTTCATGGAAACTTTTAACTAGCTAAATTACTTTTAAGTTACTATTAGCTATTAACTTGTTTTTATCTGAAACGCTAGATTTCTCAGTGATCTAAGAATAAGAAAACTTGCCTCTTAACTAGAAGATATAAAATGGCTCAAGTTATTGATGCCTTTATAATTTCTGCCCTTTAATTCTGAAAAAGAAAAAAAAAAAACACCCAGGAAAGAGGAAAAGTAAAATGTTTAAAAAAAAAATAAAATAAGTTGCAATGTCGGTCGAATCAGTATCTACATGTTGTGATATTGTATTGCGTGCTCCCTGGTGAATTCCGTCTCTAATGTTTTCCTTATATTTAAAAAAAACTGTATTTAATAAACAAGCTCACGGTCAGGCCAAAATGTGAAAATCTCTCCCCTCAACCAATTCGAGAGTGTTGAGACGAAACGGGAAATGCTGCAGCCTCTCCGGTTGAAAGTTACCCCAGACCCGGACATGGCTGAGAAATCTTCAACAATCAGAGAGTGTTTTCTCTCTCCACCCTGAGAAGGAAAACACCCAAGGCTTGGAGAATTTCCTGACAGTGATATGAGGCTGGCTGAGTCCTTGATCAAATTTTAAAACCCCTCAGGATGGTCAAAACAGTGGAAATACAGCAACATGGTGCTGCCTCTGAAAATGACAGTTTAGTAAAAATAAATACCATAGAAGAGAGACACAAGCGCAACCGTTAGAGACCCACAAAGTATTGATTCCTAGTAATCCCTGACAGGATGTCTCAACGGAGAAGAATCAGGATGACGACATGTTTTGCTGTAACATAACATTCCAGTGTTTTACTCCTCTTACCCCACAGCTATTTCTCAACCCTTGCATTTTTTATTTAATAAATCAATATAACAACCTGATGTCATAGTTTATCAGGTTATAGTTTGTGAAGCAAGTAAAGATTCCTTCTATAATCGTTCTTACAGAAATCATCAACATCATTGTTAAATAACAATACACGATTATAATAGACTCTCATTTCTTTAACCTGACTATTGATTTACCTTTGTTTACCTTCCTAGCTAGTTAGTTAGCTTGGGGTCACATGAGGACACAGGAACTTTCCTTACAATGATTCCTACTGTTTAAAGTAAACATAAGCCCCATTCACAGCCGGTTCGAGGCAAGAATATTTCGCCACCATTGTGTTCTGTTTGAAAGGAACAGAGGTGGAATCGGGTCAGGAGCAGGAGTAATGGCAAAGCGAAATCTGTGTGAAAGGGACAACGCCCCCATCACAGAACAGGTGTCTGACGTTTTCAGACATGTGACGTGTGCGTCATACCACCGGGAGGTTTAAACAACAGTAATCAGTTAGCAGCTAATCTACAGATATTGTGTATGGAATAGATCAGACCACAGATATCTTGTATGGAGTAGATCAAACAGCAGATATCTTTTACAGAGTTAGTTGGATCGCAGATTTCCTGTCTGGAGTAGATCGGACTGCAGATAAATTATATGGAGAAGCTCAGGCCGCAGACCTCTCGATTGGAGTAGATCGGGCCGCAGACCTCTCGATTGGAGTAGATCGGGCCGCAGACCTCTCGAATGGAGTAGATCGGGCCGCAGACCTCTCGAATGGAGTAGATCGGGCCGCAGACCTCTCGAATGGAGTAGATCGGGCTGCAAATATCTTTTACGTAGTCTGTTGGACCGCAGATATATTGTGTACTTGACGGTTTGAGAGTATGTGTGGATTAAGTTTTGGCAAAACTCAAAACTAAAAGAGAAAAAAAAAAGCTCCCATCCCGAAGATCTAGACTGAGCCCTTGATTGAAAGATCAGTACAATAATTTGATTTGGATAGGAATTGAGTTCAGGTGTACCCTAGGTAATGGTGTCCATGGTGCCCTGTGGTAGACTGGTTTCCAACCAGGGTATTGACCTTTGGCACATGATGTCATGACGTCTGTCTTCCATGGTTCCATCCATTTCTGAACTGGGAAAGGGCCGTTACTCACCGGATGCCAGTGCTAAAGCCCACAGTCACAACATTGTAACCTCGTCTCCTTACTAACTGCTTCTAAGCCGTTTCCGATTTGCACCGTCTGTGTCATGTTTTGCGAGCTACAAAGCTAACTACGTCTAAAACATAAACATAAATCCCTCCCTAACTCCTGATTAAGGGCACTACTTGGTGTGTGGAACATGGGATTCTACACCCTACACAGTGCACTAGCTTTTCATTTAACACTCTTTGAAATTCAACTTCAGAACCGTTAGTTAGCTATTAATTAGGAAACTTAAAATGTCAGTATTAGTTAATGTTACTTCTAGTTAATTCAAGAAATTCCATATTAGCCTAAATTTGGTCAGACCTCTGGTCAGGTCTCTTTCTGTCTGTCTTCATTGTGGTCACATGACTGCAAATGATCAATATTCCAATGTTATTAGGGTAGATCCAGCACCCCTGACCAGGATAAAGGGATAGTGAATGAAGGCTATTGCTGAGTTTGCCAGAGTTTAAAAAAAGAGCCATGCCATTTTTAACATATTATTTTTGGAGTGGGATGAAAGTAAAATGTCACAAGTAAAATGTTTCACTACTTTCCAGTGGTTTATATATTTCATGTTGTGATTACCCATTTGACTAACTCAATTTTTCTTTCTCCTTTTCTTTTCCTATACAGGTATGGCCTCACAAGTCTTGGTCTACCCACCACATGTTTTTCAAACTCAGACAAGTGCCTTTTGCAGTGTGAAGAAACTCAAAGTCGAACCCAACAACTGTGTTTACCATGAGAGGGCCTTCCCACTGACTTTTTTGAATGGTAGAACCCTTGGCATTGGACAGCCAACAAAATTTGCACCTACGTACAAGACACGGGACTTTACAGGGGTCAGAAACCGTGGGGACTTTCCAGTGCGGACTGTCGCTGTACAAGGTGTACAACGACAACCAACCAGTGCAGCGTCACATCACCAAGAAAGAGGTGTTGCGTTGCAGGGGAAAGCGCTGCAACATCTGGAAAAAGGCAGGAGCAGCGGTGGAGCTACAGGGGCATCTGGAGGGGTCAGGGGCGAGGATAACGGGAGTAGTGGGGGCGAAGGAGTTGCCGGTGGCAGGGCCGACGAGGATAAGGAAGAAGACAGCTGTAGTTCTAACTTGGCGGATGGTTCCCAGCGATGCGGTTTGAAACGTAAGAGTGAGGAGCTGGAGAACCAGGGAAAGGCCATGCAGATAGTCGAAGACCTGTCAATGTTGCCTGCAATGTTGCAAACGAACGTGGGGAACCCACCAGTTGGAGTCCCGGCAGCTGTAGCAGCGGGCCCAGTAAAACAAGGGGGTGGAGCTGGCGGCGGAGATGGTGACTACCAGCTGGTGCAACATGAGGTGCTTTGTTCAATGAAGAATACCTATGAGGTGCTGGACTTCCTTGGCCGTGGTACCTTTGGTCAGGTGGTCAAATGCTGGAAACGAGGCACCGGCGAGGTGGTGGCGGTAAAGATCTTGAAAAATCACCCGTCCTACGCGCGGCAGGGCCAGATTGAGGTCGGCATCCTGGCTCGTCTGAGCGGAGAGAACGCGGATGAGCATAACCTGGTGCGGGCTTTCGAGTGCTTCCAGCACCGTAACCATACCTGCCTTGTGTTCGAGATGCTTGAGCAGAACCTGTATGATTTCCTCAAGCAGAACAAATTCAGCCCGCTGCCTTTGAAGGTGATACGGCCCATTCTTCAGCAGGTCGCTACCGCACTGAAGAAGCTGAAGGCCATGGGTCTGATCCATGCCGACCTGAAGCCGGAGAATATTATGCTTGTGGATCCTGTCCGGCAGCCGTACCGGGTGAAAGTTATAGACTTTGGTTCTGCCAGCCATGTCTCCAAAGCTGTTTGTTCCACGTACCTACAGTCGCGGTACTACAGGTATGTCTGAATATAAGGTTATAATGCATTGATCTTTAAGGTTCCTCCAAAACCGTGACAAAACAGTTAAGCCTCATATGTTCAAAGGATTTTTTTTCCCATAGATGGCTTGTTTGATTTCGGCATTTTCAGTGTCTTGATGTGTGTTCACTTGTCCATCAAACATTGCCATTTTGCTGGCTTGATCTCATCTTGTTTTGCAGTGGCAAGGGGCTATCGGGTATCAGAAAGCCGAGTATTCCTATAGGAGGAACAAATACATAGCTTGGTCAGTAGACCTATAAGCTTTAGCCTAGACTTTAAGTATGTTACATTAAAAAGTTTTATGCTTTGTACTAAAGTTGGGGAAAAATTTCAGTTATATATTGTGATTCTGTATACACGTGTTTGCATTTGAAGTGGTAAAATGGTGCAGCTCCTCTATAATTCTACAGGTGGTGCCCTCAAAACTATTCACACAGCATCCTGTGTAGTAGGAGCAACTATTTGCCAAGTTATACATTTAAACAAACAAAATATGATTTTTTTTTTTGATCATTTTAAAAATTAAAAATTGTGACAACAAAATCGCAACACAAATCAAATCAGCATCTGGGTATCATGATTATTTTGTATCGGGTCACCCCTGGGTATCGGTGTCCCTGCTTTCTCCAGCATGTACAATGTGGACTGGTTTTATCTTTACTAGGGCTGGATGTTGTTCAGTAACTGTATTACCCATTACAGTACATATCTTCATTCTCATTTTCAGCTCCTTTCAGTCATGTTTCTACACTTAGTTGTTTATATAATAAAAATCTATTTATTTAACGGGGTTGTTTTAAGGCTTTAATTTAATGTTTCAGCAAACTGGTATTTTTCCACTGAAACAGTTTTACAACTTAAAAAAAACAAAGCATTTACCACAGCTCAAAGTTGTCTGTTAAGCACTTCAAAAGAGCTAGCTAACACGCACTGAAGTTCACACGTACACATTCATAGCTGACAATTCTATCTTATGTGATTGCTTTTTCCATGACTAGTCTGACAAAAAAAAAAAAAAGAGAGAGGGCACACACTTCTTCAGCTCACCGAATATTAAACTTGGATTGGGTGGAGTGGTGGAGATGTTCAAAGTGAAGTTTTATAATATTATGTGAACTTGAACAACAAGAGTATGATGGCCGAGTTTGTTCAACTTGCAGTCGACACGGAGCGACTTTAAGCTCCTACGTTTATCCCACACACTCATTCAGGAGTTTCATTAATGTTGTGGATGGCAATTTCCTCATATTTATATACAGTACCTGTCAAAAATTTGGACACTCTTTTTTAATTAATTTTTTTGTTTTGTTTAATGATTTATTTTCTACATTCTAGAACAATACTAGAAATTTCTAAACTAAAATAACACATACGACATTAGGTAATTAAGTAACAACAGTGACAGTCAGTTGTTATTTTAAGACATGAAGGTCTGCTGTTCTGGAAGAACAGTATCGTCTCAAGTGCATTTGTAAAACCTATCAAGCTCCATGATGAAACTGGCTCTCACGAAGACCTTCCCAGGAAAGCAAGACCAAAACTGAGCTCTGCTGCAGAGGAGAAGTTCATTTAGAGTCACCAG
>JAOVVB010000037.1:36436248-36443781 GCA_028570985.1 Heterobranchus longifilis | reverse complement strand
AAACTGATGCATAAATAACTTGTCATGGATTTGCAGAGGAGACACATCGGTCTCCTCATCATTCAACAACACCACTTACACACTACAGGAACTCGGCTGGGAGTTATTATTGCCACGTCTAGCGTTTCAGATGTGAAGCAGACAGGATGTCCAGTCATGTCTCTGGCGTGCTGAGAAAACTTTCTACCTTGATTGTGTCCAAGCTCTAGTGAAACACTGGGATAAGTGCATTAGTGTAGCAGGAGATTATATAGAGAAATAAAGGGAGTTTTTACTCTAAGGACTGTGTCGTGTTGTTCTGTAAAATCAAAAGTCCCAGTTTAACTTGTACGTACAGTGTGTGTTAATCATCAACAAATACCGCCAAGAGTGAAATGTAAAAAAACGGGTAGGGATGGATTGTTGGCCTACATGTACATTTTTAGGTGACCGTAATCCTAAGAACACTTTGAGAACTGTGTGTGTGTGTCTGTGTGCGTGTGTGTGTGTGTGCGCAGCATGTCTGAGGATGAGCAAGAGAGCGGCTGTGATACGGTAGATGGCTCTCCTGCATCAGACTCCTCTGGTCGAGCAGACAGTCCATTCCTGGAAAGCCGCTACATCTCTGACGGGAATCAGAACAACAAGAGCAGCGTGAGCGCAGAGACGGAGATGAGCAAAGCGCCTGTACGGACCATGGTGGTGCCCCCCATGAGGGTGCAGAACAACAACAACGAGCCGCCAGCCAGGACGGGTACGGGACACTTACGTCACTTTATATTAAACCGGGTTTGTTTTAGTCAAATAATAGAGCTACATCAAGAATTGGTCATTTAAATTCATTATAATTAGAGTTTTGTCGCACCGGCTATGTTGACATGGACCCGAATATTCTAGTAATGTAACAGCGGAACAGGAATAAAAATGCATCAGTCTGGCCCAGGGACGGAGGTTTAATATCACTGAATCTTTTTCCTGTACTGCTGACTCGTCATTTAATAACCTTTATTAAAAAATAAAAAAAAACACACAGTGTGAGACGTTCTTTCTATTTGTTGTATCGAAGGTCTCGGAGCAATATTGTTTAACGTTGTCTCTTATGTATTTTTCATGGTGAAACAGAGCTCATCACATAATGTGCCTCCTAGTGTAAAAGATATCTCGCAGATTCAGATCTCGCAGATTCAGACTAATACACAGGGATGTACGGTAAATAATACGGCACCGACAGCTTTTGTTTTGGTTAAGAAAATTCTGCTTTTTTTTTTTATTAGTTGCTCGGCATAACGTCTTCTTTACCAGAATTCTAAGAAAGGCAGTGAACGTTTCTGCTGTCCCACCCATCAGTCACCCGGTGGTGTCTGTAAAACCATGTGTGTAAAGCAGGGTTAATTTACACCTGTAAGGTTTTTTCTTAAACGGTAAAGCACTGTAGTTTGGGTCCTCGATGTGCTGCAAGTCTCGGTCGAGGCCGGTGACATTTACAGTCTTCACCTCAAACACGAGTTTGAAGAAGATCTTAAAGGAACCCTCACAGCCACGTGGTGAAGAGATGAGCTGGTGAATCCTGACCCTGTGCACTGAAGGGTGGTGGAGTTCATTCCTGTCGGGTCAGGGCTGTAATCAGAGACCGCCACTCCACCGACTTGCTGTTGTTTGTTTTCAGGTCACATGCCTCGGGCTTACGCAGCTAAAATAGGTGAAAGCTGGCTGTACAGGTGATTATGTGGCTTTCGGTTCCTGTCTGGTGATGTTCTGTGTGCGGTGATTTACTTCATTCCTCTACTTCTGAACCATCCTGACTCATGATCTCACCTTCTCTTTACGTACATCCTGTACAAGATGTACTGTATAATCATTCACCAACATTATTGACCTCAACCCAGCTGTCTTACTGAGTCAGCAGGCTGTAAAAAAGATGTCTTGGTGATATTTTCTTAAAATAATAATGAAGGCCAGTTTTTGTACAAGTTGAAATCAAATGCCAGTTGCCAGGTAACTAAGAAATATATTATTATATGATATTTTGCATGTAAATAGTTGTGTAATCTACTGTTTACATACAGTATAATAAAACTGTAAAGTGGGCGTGTATGTACACTAAAATTATTTGGAGGGATGTAAGATGAGTAATAGAGCCCCTCAAGATGTTTTTGGGAAATTTTGTCTGTCTGTTTTTGCACACATCACGTTTGAGGTTTGAGCTTGAGGTAACATATACAGTAGGCTTTGTTTTTGTTTCATCGTAATCGGCCCAGCGGAAGAGAAGATATGATAATTTGAAATTTAAATGGAAAACGCTCTTGTATCATTAAAGAAATCATTCGTTCATCTCAAAATTCGACAGATAGCGCTGTAGCCTTTTTAAAACGTCCAAGTCAAACATCATAATGAAGAACGACTCTGATCTCTTTCTTTAACTTTGGCATTGTACCCCAAATGGGCTGGTTTCAGAAACTGTGGCTCTCCTGGGAATTCCACCCACAATAGTCATGAAAAAAAAACAAAAAAAACATGACTTGTGTGCAGAGGGTCTGCAGGCTGAAACACCAGGAGATGAGGGAGATCAGAGCAGAATGATCAGACTACAATCATCATGAGAAGAAAAAAAAAAATCACTTCAGCATGCACAAAGCATTAAAGGAGCATGTCTTGTAACAGGAGGAGACCACATCTCTCATGGTTCCTTTCACTCCTCCTCCTCCTCCTGCTTCTGAGTGAGGTTCCTCTCACTCACTCAAACTGGAGAGCTTAAGATTGGAGAAAGACCAGGCGAGCTTCAGCTGTGTGTGCCATGCAAAACTAAACAATTTCTATCCCCTACTAGTGGTTGAGCAGCATGTACCAGATTTTTGTTTTCAGATTTGTCCTAAGGTGGACGTAGCACTCGCAGATTGGATCTGTTGATAGTTTCTAAAAAAACAAACAAACAAACAAAACAAAAAACACGTTATTCTCTGTTTGGATGAGTGTTCTCACAGGTGTGGTCCCCTGTTCATTCTCCATGCTTTTAGTTTTACCCTTCTGTTTGTAAATCTAATTCTGTCTGAACATCATGCTCAAGGCTGGAGTGCAGGCTCAACTGGTCACTCATGGGGTATTTTTAGATGCTGGTGGTGTAACCTAAAATTTTAAATATGAACAACCTTCGTAACCAAAACATATGGTCGCATGTTACACATCCTGCCTGCAGGGGTCACTATTTGTCCCTTTTTTATGATTTGGTTGTACAGTAAATCTCAATATCTCACTTCTTTGTTGTTTCTGTAGATAAAGCATACCCATGGTATACAGGACACTCTCGCAATCATTTTAATCTAAAAGTAAATGAATATGTTTAAAAAAAAAAAAAAAAAAAGCACATGTTTCATTGTTATGGTGAAATTTCCTCTTAAAAAACCTATGTTTATGAAAGGAGTCTCCAGTGTCGGTGCTTTGTACAAGCTTTAAGAGGCATTAAACACTTTGGGACATGGTGGTAACCCTTTTCCTTTTTTACTCAACCAGTCCTAGAGCCACTGTGCCCGTCGAAAGGTCGCATCGGTGCCATCAGACAGCCCCATCAGTCCACGGCGCTCCTGGGCCGACCGCAGAAACTCATCCCACCATCCCAGCAATCGCAGCCACCACCGCCACCTTTTGGGCAGGTCAGCGTTCCTGATGTTTTATTATTATTATTATTATTATTATTATTATTATTATTGTAGTATGAGATAATGTAAGTCGCTCTGGATAAAAGCATCTGCCAAATGCTTAAATGTAATGTTTTGGGGGTATAAAGGTTCGTTTTGCACCAATTTCTAGTTTAGGAAAACTAAATCCAACATGGCCGTCAATGGGGTCATGAGTTAGAGAGTTGAGCAGCGGAGGAAATATTCACAATAATAAGCTTTTTTTTTTCAAAATATGTTCCATTATTTCACAATATCATTCTCGTATTACATAGATGTGTCTTATTTATTCATAGAGTTATTTATTTCATCATGTCCTATTTATTTATTTAATTTTGAACACTTTGGAGTTCCATAAGGGGGCGCTAAACTGGAAAGTGCTCTATGGAGGATATGGAGGATTGTGGTTTACTATAACATATTTACTTAATTACATTTTTTTAATTTAATTGAAAATCTGATCTTTTATTATTATTTAAAATTTGCTATTAAAATGTAGCACATAATTACAATAGCTTTTTTACACTTTGGGTTAATTATTTTTGCAGAGAATAATTATTGTGGTAATTTAATGAACAAAATGATTTGAGTAACAGCTGAGAAAATGAAAGGAGTGGAAGTGTTTTCGAGGAGTTAGGAAATAAAAATAAAAACATTATGCTGTAACCATTAAAATGTTTTTATTTATTTATTTGTTTACTTACTAATTTACTGTTGTTTATTTATTTATTGTTCAGTAGATGCTCCCTTTACCCGTACAGCCTCTTGTTGAAGCAAATTACAATGACAGAGTTGTATATATAGAAAAAATATGAAAAATATATTAAATTCATAAAAAAAATTATTCTGAAATATATGTATTTTTATCTCGGTTATAAGTTATAAACTATGAGTAATATATTAGTGACGGAACATACAGCATCTCATGAGATATTTGAGGTATGGCTTAAGGATTAGGCCAGTGTGTAAAAATAAAATAAAGAAAAATAAATCAATACTGTGATTAAATTCCTCAACTGGTTTTTGGTTTCAGCTCCAGCATCCCGCTTCGTCCCACACAGAATGGAACGGCAACTACAGCCACCGGCGCCCTCAGGCTTTCATCCCCCCCACGGTGCACGGCCACGCCTTTACCCTTCCTCATGGCAGCCCCACCCACTCTACAGCTCATCCCCCTGCCCCGCCCCTGGGCATCGTCCACCCCCACGCGCAGCCCGCCTTGCTCTCTTACCCGCCCTCGGCTCCTCTGGTGCCGACTGGCCCCATTTCGCACCTCCTGCCCTCGCCTGGTACTACGCGCAGCCACGTGCTCCTTTCCCACCCGGCCAGGCACCTTGTGCACCAAGTGAGCGTGGGCATCAGCGCCCGCCTCCTGCCCTCGCCCACGCTCCACCCTCAGGGCCAATTCAAACCTCTTTTCCCGTCACACTCGTACATCGCCTCTCCCGCCTACGCAGGCTTCCCTCTCAGCCCCACCAAACTCAGCCAGTACTCCTACATCTAACGGCCACTCGGTGCAGGCAGCCCGTTTTCGCCCCGGTGTCTCACGGGGTGTCCTACGGGAACCACGGATCATCTGGTTTTCATGCCCAAAGCCATGGCACAAACAAGAACGCAAGCTTTTATTTTTTTTCCTGAACCACATCAACTCGGGTGCAATTGAACTTTAATCGAGCTTTAAAAAAAATTAATTAAATAAAAGAATGTCTTGAAGGTATTTCGCAAGTCGATAAAGAGCGCAAAAGAGGAAATGCAAGTATGGATGGGGGAAAAAAAGACGATGTGTTTTGCACATTTTCTACAACTTCTTGTCAGATTTTCAATGAAGCACTCCTCCAAACAGGTGAATAAAGAGGAGGTGCCGGGATGATTAAAGAAAAAAAAAAATGTATATGTAAAGAAAAAAAATCATGTAATCGCACACCTCCTGTTGGATCCCTCTCAAATCTATTTTTCTATATTGCCTTCTGAACAGTGTGAGACACATCTTCGTTTGTAAAGCCACCCCAGTATCCTGGTCATGATGCCTGACCTGCACACATAAAGTCCACGTCGTGGTGTTCTGCCTTTTCAGAGTATTTATAAACCGGTGTGGTTTCAGTGTCGAGTCATTTTAATCGGATTAGAAAACGTGGTCGTTCCTCACGCTGCATGTCTCCTTGCATGAGCTGCAAAACGTCGATGTCGGATCGGAGAGATGCCAATAGATGTCGCTCTTAAATGTTCGTATCATGACTCTCGCTGCATTGTTTCAACGCGTCCTCAGCCATAGTGCCTTAAATATTTGAGGTTGTTCATGTTATTACTACTACTACTATTACTACTTCTATAAATCTATAATTATATAAATATATCGATGTATCGGACTGCAGCACTTGAAATTCAGATCGGTCCGTGCATTCTGCGTGTGTGTGTGTATATATACGCACAGAGGTGTATGCTTTCATACCTGATTTGGCATGGATGTCTCGCATTGCACAAAAAAACAAAACTAAAAAAAAAAAAAAATTTTTTTTTTTGGAATCTGAATCGTAGTCTTTTCCTTTCGTTTTGTTTTTGTTTGTTTCTTGAGGACGGCATGCTTTTGCTGCAGCGAAACGCTTGCTGTTTGTTCTGTTCTTTTTCCCTTTATTACTTTTGACGAATGAACTAGTGTACAAAAAGCAAGCATTGAATACCGCTTAATGTTTGATCAATCAATTTCTATTAAGTGGAGGAAAAAAAAAGATAAATAAAAATTATTACTAACAGTGTTTGTACTGTTTAACGAAACTGCAATACAATCGAAATAGTCGTTGATTCTCGGATGTCCGTGCGTTTTTAATTTAAATTTTTCTCGTTTTAGTTTGGATTTTTGTATCCTAGATGTGTAGAACCGTGGTGGGCATGGCTTTGACTAGATGACGAAATGCAAATAGGTCTCTGATTCATGGTTCGGATTCATCTTAGCCTGACAGACCATGCAGTATTCGGAATATAATCTAATATATACGTATGTACGGTATATCTACTAGAGCTAGTCTATTTAGTGCTGAAGCTTGACGAGGTGTGTGACTTTTATCTTGTGCAATCTTCTCATTTATGCATGTGTGAAACTGCTTAACGTGTTTTATTTCTATATTCTCGTATAATTCGTTTCGACGTTTCAGTACCGGTGTCGACTGCTTATTTGATACATTCCGTCAGGGAGATAATACGTACGCTTTGTGCAGATTTTATTTACGTTTTGGTTTCGTTTGGGTTTGTTTTTCTTTTTTTTTTGTCTTTTCTTTTTAATATAAAGTTGCTTGTGCAGCACCAAAGACTGTAATCCGTAAATTAATTATTTTCTTCTTTTTTTTTTTTCTAAAGCAAGGTAGCTACTCTCCCTGCATAGACCTCATGTATACTGTAGTAACTCTAGTCCTGGGGTAAGTTTTAAGAATAAACGGAAATGTATTTGAAAAAAAAAAAGGCTTAGGGTTAGCGTTTTAGGTTTAGCTTTCTGAGCAAGTAATAAGACGCATCATCTATCTTGAATGTATCCTAGATAAGCTGCTATATAATTATTGCCACTTCAGATAGCTGTGAAATTAGATGTTTTCTTTTCTTTAGTTCATATCTGCGTTTGTATTTTTTTGTTTGTTTGTTTTTGTATAGTTTACTCTTATAACTGAGACAGACGTGTATTTTGGTTGAATAGTTTTGCTTTAATGTTTGGAGTGTAACTGTAACTACTGTAATGCTGTTGATGGAGATTAGTTCGAGTTTGTCGATGCTCTTTTGGCTGGTGGTGTTTCGCATCAGTATTTTAGACTTTCATTAACTGTTCCAGGTGTAACTTAAGAATTTTTTTTTCTTTTTCTGTTTACTTTTTTTGTTATACGTTCATCAGAGTGATAGC
>JAOVVB010000037.1:36428748-36431248 GCA_028570985.1 Heterobranchus longifilis | reverse complement strand
GGTAGCGCGTGCAGCCCCGGGATTATGTCTCATTAATCAATCAATTAATTCATAGCTCACAGGTTATTAACTTAGTCCCAGGTTTTCTTCCTCCCTTTTTTCTTCCTTGTTTTGCGCATTTCAGTTGTACCGCAACGTCTAAACGCTTCCGTCATCACCATGGCAACGTCCCAGCACCCTGCATCCAGGCTGCTCCAGAATTATTGGCACCCTTCATAAAAATATCAGTATCACCCACCATAACGTGCCTCTTTAGACACAATAATAATAATAATTTCTTACTTACTGCAGTTGTTTTAACTTCCATCGAACAAATGACGTGGTGATGAAATAGTGGTTCTGGGAGCATGAGGAATTATTTTCACACATGAAATGAACTGGACACCACAGTGTGTGTGTGTGTGCCGTAATCAAAGCTAAAGGCCGTCAATGAAATATTGGAGTGTGAGCCGTTTTTTTTTTTTAATGTCCGATCAGTGTTTCCCATTTTAGTTCATATGAAAAGTCTGTTGATAATAAAATCAACTCAAAACTATGTGCACATGTCCTCCCTGTCATATATGGATCGATGACAGAGTGGACAGTTTATAATAAAGCACACGATGAATCTTCAGTTAGCAGAGTGATTCACTGTTCAGGGTGACTTTGTCATGTTTATCACGTACATGTTTAAAATTTCGGAAAAGTTTTTATATTTATTAACATTTCAAAATGACAGGGTGGACATCATGTTAAGCTCAAAAACATCAACTTACCATCACAATCTGGTGAAAATCAGGAAATATAAGTTTACAGAACTTAATGTACTTACAGCAGTTGTTTTTAACCTCCATTAAAGAAAGACAAAATGATGTCGCTGATGACATCAGCCAGTTTCTCAAAAGGACAGCTCCCCCAAAATGACAGGGTGGACATCAATTCAAAAGTAGTCAGGGCACAAGGTGTGAGGGTACACCTTGGACAGGGTGCTAATCCATTGCAGGGCACACACACTGAATGCGCATGTGGATCTTCACTTCGGGGTGACGTCACACTGTACTGAATGACCAGGTTATCACACCTCATTCTGACACTACAGGCAATTAAAAAATAAAAAATAAATAACTCGCCATTTCTGAAGTGTCAAATTATTGAGCTGCATCAAGCAAAGAGCTAAGGAGATTTAAAAAGACTGGAACTGGGTTTAAAACCCTTCAACACATTATCAAAACTTGTAAGGATAGAAGAGAACCATCAACTTTGTGGAAGAAATGTGTTCGAAAAAAAAAAGTCATGAATGGAGATCACTTAAACACTTGGTGAAGTTGCATAGAAGGATATTGCTGAATCGTCAACTTCACAGAAGAAACATGGTTGGAAAAAAAACATTTAAATGTTTGAATGAAGTTGCAATTTAAACAATAAAAATCTCCCACAGAAATCAGAGCGATAAGAGCATTTCCATACACACACAGCTGTGTCAATAAGAAAACCACTTGTTAATGAGACTCATCAGAAAAAAAGTCTTCGGTTTAAAAATGATCATAAAGACTGGACTTTGGAGCGATGGAAAAAGGTCATGTGACCTGATGAGTCCAGACTGATCCTATTCCAGAGTGATGGGCGTGTCAGGGTAAGAAGGGAAGGACATGAAGCGATGCTCCCATCATGCATAGTGTCCACTGTACAAGCCTCTGGAGACAGTGTTATGATCTGGGGTTGATCAGTCGCTCAGCAACATTATCTGACATTATGTGTCAGGTCGTCAGTCAGCTGACGACCTGAATGTCCTGAATCACCAGGTTATCACATCTATGGAGTTTTTCTTGCCCCTGATGGCACGACAAAATTCCTGGATTCAAACTGTTGAAGGGTGGCTCTAGGAGGTCAATGAAATCTTGAAGTGTGTGATTTTTTTATTTTTATAAATGTCCAGGCAGTGTTTCACATGTCCTCCCTGTCGTAGAAGCATTGATGACAGAGTGGACATTTTTTGCTAAAGTAAGCATTTTGAGCAATTGATCACATGGTGGATCTTCAGTTAGTAAGTGATTCACTGTTCAGGATGACATCATACTATTTATCAGTGTTGGGGATGTTACTTTTTAAAGTAACTAATTACATTACAAAATTACTGTCTTTAAAAAGTAATCCGTTACATTACTGCGTTACGTTCTGATAAAAGTAACTAGTTCGAGTACTTTTCCATTACAGAAAATAAAAACTCCTTTGTGAGTTTTCCTGATGCATGTTGTTTTAGTCAAGACCTTTATAATTAATCTACCATCATCACTCAGCCAAGTTTGGCCCATAATCGACTAACACCCCTATCTCACCTACGCGCGCGGGGGCCGGAAGTACGGTTCATCATGATTCACCGCGAGTTTTCGCACTGTGATTACGTTTCCATCTTTCCGCGCGTCGGTCCTCGTAGACCTTGCAGAACTTCACGGAACGTCGGAATGCGGCGGCTCACAGCGCCTAACACCGCTTCTCAGCAGCGAGTCAAACCGCATAGGTG
>JAOVVB010000037.1:36377495-36392548 GCA_028570985.1 Heterobranchus longifilis | reverse complement strand
CCGCAGTGCTACCACCTGCTAATGGCTACCAATACGCATTTCAAAAATTCCCGTTATTCTGTGTCACCTTGTATTTGGGGTGGCATGGTGGTGCAGTGGGTAGGATTGTTGCTTCCTACCCAGTATTACTACCCAGTATTGCTTCCTATTCCTGCCTAGTATTAGCATCCCTGTTTTTGATGATCATGAGCTTGAGTTTCTGACTGTGTGGAGAACACGCTTCCCATGTTCATGTGTCACATGTTCTTATTGGATTGATGTCATATAAGCATGTGTTGACTCATCTCGGCTATGAATCGAGGCTAAGGTAGAAATGTTTAATGTTTCAACCCCAACATAATCAAACAATCCAGATGTTCCTCAAATTCCTACAGGTATCAAGAACTACTTTCATCTTGTTGGTTTTGATCCAGACAGACCTTTCCTACAAACAAACAGCCATCAATTCCCAAATTAAACAAGTGACCTTAAGCAGAGGATGGCCGAGGGATTTGAAATCGTGTCAGCCAATTTAGGCAAATCCTCTTATCAAGCTGCAGACCACAAATGCGCCTACAGAAGCACTCCCTCTCCCTCTCTCTGACTACAGCCAATTACTGACGATTACACACCGAGCCCAAGAGTTTATCCCCAGGCCCAGTGTAATCCAGTCATTAAACCCAGCCACAAGGCCAATATTCTGCTTTTCTTAGCATTTTATTTTCTACCGTTTATTTTTTTAACCAGTGCAAGGACATATGCGTCAGCTCTGGTTGCAGTCACTGAAGGAAATCTGATCCAGCTGTCAGTGTAACACAGGCTTTTTTTCTGTAGCCTTCTTTGGCTAATTTCATGCTTGTGTGCGACATGTAATGGTGTGATGGCCAGATCAAGGCTTGATGCTCTCACATATGCTGATAATGCAGTCAATCAATTTTGCATATAGACAGGAAATGAAGCGAAATGCAAGACAGTCAGAACAGGAAACGCTCCAAAGCACTCGAGCTGGATTAATATGTTAAGCTTCTGAGAATCTAAAAGTCCAAAAAGGAAATCAAGCATAGCTCCAATGTGTTATCGGTTTCATGCATATTTTTAATTATCAGCAGGTTTTTTACAAACTCACTGCTTAAAGAAATATTTGCTGTATGTGGCTGTACAGTATAGTAACTTTTTTTTGTCGGCTCCCGTCAAAAGATCGCCACAGCAGACCACACAATCCGCACACAGCTTGGCACAGGTTTTACGTCGGATGCCCTTCCTGACACAACCTTTTGTTGTATGGAGTTTGGCAATTTGTATAAAATACTTCAGATCTCTGTTGTTACGGTTTGTGTTGTGCTGTTGTAGGAAAATAATCTACAGTATTGTAGTCAACAGTAACAGTGTGTTATTCCTCCTATGCCATAACAATAATAATAAAGTTGACGGCATGGTGGCGCGGTTCATGAGAGACAGTTTCATCATGGTGCTTGATGGGTTTTGCACTTGATGAGGCTGTTCTTGCAAGAACTGTTCCAGAACAGCTGACCTTCCTGTCTTAAAATAACAACTGACTGTTGATGTTGCCAAGGTGGCACTTTTTCCCTTGCAGCTCCAGGGTCGAGGGTTCGATTCCCGCCACAGATCTGTGTGCATGTTCTCCCCATAATTGGTGGGTTTCCTCTGGGTAGTCCCGCTTTCTCCCACGGTCCAAAGACATGCAGATTAGTTTAATTGCCATTTCCAAATTGCTCATAGCTTGTGCCCAAAGTGTCCTGGGATAGGCTCCAGGCCCCCATGACCATGTACAGGATAAGTGGTATTCAAGATGAATTAATAAATAAATGCTTTTACTTTTTATGTATTTAGACTTATATTTGGGGCAGTATTTTATTTCTCTACACCAAGATGCTCTTGAGAAACCACAAAACGCAAACTCTTGGAACTGTTGCAGCTTGACATTGGACATGCTACAAAGTACTGACAGTAGAGACTCCTTACATACTGTATATCCTGAAGCAATTTACAGCCTAGTTATCATTTCTGTCCAATCACATTCAGTCTAGGATGAGAACAATATGATTACCGTGTGTGTGTGTGTGTGTGTGTGTGTGCGTGTTAATTGCAGACACTCTGAGGTGAAATATCCTGCGTATCGGAGCAGACAGTCGTTAAACAGCCCGAGTCCCGGAGGAACCGAGATGGACCTGCTGGTGATGAGAGAACGGCCCAGGAAAGGCATCCGCAACAGCGGCTACGACGTGAGTAATGCTGATCTGTACTGCACCTGTCTCCTAGACGCTTTTTTTTTTTTTAAGTCGAGCTGCTGTACTGGTGTTTCAGTGAGAGAAGGGAGGGAAAAGTATGAGGTCATCATTCTACGGCTTTGATGATAAGATGTCATGTAGTAGAGGAGGAATTTTAGTGTGTTTAATGGAACAATGAAAAAAGTCCTAAACAATCAAATCTGTATGAACATAATCAGGATTGACAAGGTGACACTTGTTAGTTAAAAATGACTTAAAAAAAAAAAAAACATGTTTGGAGTCTGGGGAACTGGCTAATGGGAGCCTAACCCTGAAGCCACACCAAACTCAGCAGGCAAGCATGTCCTCAGACCACATGTTGGTCCATATCAGATGCTTGAACTGCATTTGCAGACAAGCTACAGGCAAGCGAAAGAGCAACGGTGCACTTGGATGGATTTCATTTTTGTTTTAGTTTGTTTTATTTTGAATCTCACCTCCAGTCTTGTGTACATGGTGTCTGGACATTCTTCCAGTGTTTAGTTTGTTCTCTCCAGGTCCTCTGGTTTCCTCCAAGGAATTTTCCATAACACAGTTTATACAGTATGATGCAATCGAGGGAGTATTTCCAAAAGAACCATTGTTCGTCCTAACGTGACAGAGAGGTACATACAGCACGTTGGTGTATTTAGATTGGCTTGTCTGAGAGCAGAATGTGTTTTATTACTGAGGGATTTGGTAGCTCTCAAACTAGCCGTATTTCATTCATTATTAAACATCGAAAACTTAATATCACTCTACCTCAGCCTTAATTCAGCTCTTAATAAAAACGACTGGCTTTTGCAACAGGAATCTCATCACCCTGTAATCTTTTTGCCACTGGTGCAATATCTAGTAAACCAGTTACAGCTGCAGCTTGATGTCCTGATCAGAGTGAGAGGATCCATCTGAGATTACTGCAGAACCCCGAGTCAAGCACAAAGCGATTTACGAGCGCTGCCGTGCGGTACTACGGTTCCTGTGACATAAGAAAGATGGAGGAAAGGAAGGAGGAAAGATGGTGGACTGAGGCAGAGAGAGATTTTACACACACACACACACACACACACACACACACACACACACCTGCAGTAGACTGCAGATGGGCTTCGTTTTTCATTACTGCACTAACTCAGCATTTACGAGCTCAGCCCCGGCTATTAATCAGAGGAGGCGGAGCCGAGGCAAGTGATAAATAAACGCGGCTCTCTCAGCGCTCAAAGCAGCAGCAGCAAAATGCACAGATCTCAAACAGTGGCTCAGTGTGTATTCTCTAACGAATGATAAAAAAACCCACATGGATTAATGCTGTAGTGCTGTAGTGTTGATATTGTCAGTCCAGTCATGTGTGTCTGATGTTTGTCTCTAAACCCCATTTACGAGGGTCAGTCACAGGCTTTAATTACTATCCTAGGAGAATATCAATGTCCACTTTAGCTGAAACATCTATAGATTGTTTCGGATGGGGGCTGGTGGCATCATGTATTGCCTTCTGGCTGAATTTGTTCATGTCGTCATCATGTTCATTTCTCAGACGGAGCCCGAGATCATTGAGGAAACCAATGTGGATAGCTTGGCTGCTCGTCGTCAGTTTGGCTACGGAAAGCGGGTCAAAGGTCAGTCAGAAACGTCCACACTGAGTTCACAGCCCTCTATAGATGAAGTGCGTCAGCAGATGCACCTGCTGTTAGAGGAAGCCTTCAGCCTGGCTTCTGCAGGTCACAACTCATCCAGCAGAAGGAACCCCTACCACCAGCAGCACCAAGCGATCAGCCCTTACAGCCCTGGGCCTTCGATTCCCTACCCCGAGGAAGCAACTAGCGCACCTGACACCATGAACCACGCCCAACGAGGACTGCAGTGGGTACCAGCCTATGGCCATGACCTCTATCAGTGCAGCCTGGGCAAACCGGTGAGCTTTTAAACCACACAGACAAGCTACTCCAAGGCCTTTCAGGTCAAAGTAACCTATTTAACTTTACGAAAGTCCTATCCATTAAATCATAAACAAAGCCGCTCCTAATGTATCAACTAATCCATCCTAATGCATTACATCATAACGAAACCCCTAATGAACCATTACATCATCATAAAAACCCCTACTAAACCATTTACACACAAAACCCTCCTAAAGCTTTACATCATCAAAAAAAAACCTACTGAAACCCTACATCATTACAAAACCCCTCCTAATGCCATGCATCATCACAAAATATAATCATCCTAATGCATTACACCATCACAAAACCTGCCCTAATGCATTACATCATCAGAAAACCCCTAATGAAACATTACATCACAAAAAAACCCATCCTAATCCAGTACATCATCACAAAACCCCCACTGAAACATTACATCATCACAAAAGCCCTGCTAATGCGTTACATCATCACAAAACCTCTAATGAAACATTACATCATCACAAAACACCTACTGAAACATTACATCATCACAAAACACCTACTGAAACAGTACATCATCACAAATGTATGTATTACAACATTGCAAAACCTCTCCTAATGGATTACATCATCAGAAACCATCTTCTATTGCATTATATTATCACAAAACCCCTTACAACGCATCATCCAAAAAAATCTCCTAATACATGATCATCATCAGTACGTCCTTAAGCATTATAATAAAAGCTCCTCCCATTGTATGACATCATTAAAAACCTTGACACATTACATCATTGATTAATTCCCTCCCAGTACATTCTGCAGTGCCCACTTGTGTCGTAGTTTAACTGTATGTGATTAATATTTAATCAGAATCCAATCCAAACTGGACCCCGGAGAGGTGAATGTCCAGGTGTGAAGTGACTCGCTGTTCAGCTTCCCCATTACATTATCACAACATTATGTATCTGAATGTCCGTCTCATGTAGTGCTCATGTTCCCCGCACTGTCCAGACCTTCAGGTTCACTCAGCTCCCGGAAATGGTCACGGACTCTCCTCCTCCTCCGGTTCCTCCCAGAACAGGTCCAGCACCCAGGAGCTCCTTACAGAGGTGTGAGAATCAAGTCCAGTGCTAAACACACAGACTGTCAGTGTGCATGTTTGATAATTTCTGTAGCTACACTGCCATCTAGTGGTCTTTTCCAGTTAATGCATGTTCCAATCATCTTCAGGTCTACCTCGGATCTCGGCCCAAAAGCTCACGGCTCTGAATCGTCGGTGCCAGACATGCAGCAGAGTCAGCAGGACAGCAGCACGTACGTGCCAGTCAGCAGGGCACCACTCCCACCTGTCACCACTGAGCCTGTACCCAACCACTCAGGTGTGTGTGTGTGTGTGTGTGTGTGTGTAGGAATGCTAAGGTTTTTACTGTCTAATAGATTTACTACAGTGCTATTATCTATATTACTTTTTGTGTGCTTTTAAAGCCACTCATAAATTAAAAAATGGAATCAAAGTACGAGAAGAAAATAATAATAAAAAAACAAACAAAAACAAATAAATGCCAGATAGAATAAGAAGACTGCTAGACAAAGATAAAAAAAATCACATTTTTTGTTTAAATCAGCCATATATATAACAGTTTTACATATTGATAACTCTAGAGGCAAAGGAAAAAAAAACTGGGAAAAACATTATGCAAAAGAAATACCCATGTGCATGTGTGCAAGTGCAGCCAAATAGGAATGACTTCAAAGGGGCGAAAAAGTTAAAACAAAAGTGAATTAAATGTAAAATAAGCTAAAAAACAGGAGATAAATGACATGCAAGTCATCAAAAACAAGAAATGGACCTCAGTCAGACTAAAACAAGAAAAAATGAAACAGAAATAAACTGTACACGGCAGCACACGCGCATAACGTGGGTGAAAAAAAAGAGGACAATACAATGAGGAGGAACATTCTAGAGTACTGTTTAATCAGAAAAATTTCTAATTAAGTATTTACATTTAAAATGTAACCAGGACTAATAAAACAAAGTCATGGGTTTTAAACAATGTGATATTCTTCATTTATTTCAGTCTCATGTGTTGAACAGCATTAGATGTAGCTTCTCTAGAACATTAGGAACCCTGAGTGGCAGAACCGTAATGAAATGACGTGTCACACGTGTCTCACAGGAAACCCGATGACTGCTGTGTACGCCATCCCCACCAGCAGGCCAGGCTACCCCGGCTACTTCATCTCCACGCCTCCTTCAACCTATCACAGTCCCTCGTGGATGTCGTATCCCCCAGAGCCCGAGGACGTGTCCTCGCCGTGGACTGAATCTGTACGAGACTCTTTTATAACCATGCGGTCTCACAGGGAGTCCTGACACATAACCGAGCTGCGTAGTCTTGTGTAATGTTAATAACACCTAGCATAAAACAAGTATAGCGTTCCTGTACAGCGGTACCTCGGCATATGAACGCCAAGGATTGCAAATAAGAACCAAAATTTTGCAAGAATTTTGTCTCGGCATGCTAACCATTTTCGGCATACGCGCGACCGGACTGACCGAACCAGTTGCGCGTACGTCCGGGAGCCGCTCAAAACTTGTTTGCGTTAGTGGAAGGCCAAGTAAAGTGAGTTTACGCGTTTTTTTTGTGTTTTTTTTGCGCAAAAAAATTTTTGTGCAAGATTTAGTGAAGACACGCACCATGGGTACCGAGAACGTTTTCAAGGACGATATCAAGAGGAAAAGGGAGCCGCTTTCAGTTTAGGTTTTTAAAGCATCTGGTGCCAAGAGGAATCATAAATTGAGGTTAAGTGAGGTTTAATGTCCATTTATTTTATATTTCAATTTATTTACTGTATTTGTCTTTTTTAAATGTTTTGATTCTTTTTACATACAAAAATATGATTATAGTGTTAGAAATTGGTACAGTAGTATTGGTAATATTTTCGGGTGGCTGGAACGGATTATCTGTATTTACATTATTTCCTATGGGAAAGTGCGTTTCACAATACGAACATTCACCTTAAGAACTAACCTCCGGAACGGATTAAACTCGTATGCCGAGGTAGCGCTGTATATGATTTACTCTACTGTACACTATACCTGATATAACGTCCTGTTAAACATAAGACAAAAATCAGGCTGAGTGATATGACGATGCAGTCCTGAGATAAACTGGGTCACAATACACTTTAGCTTGTGTTTGTTTGTAGTTACATTTAATGTTTAACATTACTTTAATCATATTTAATGTTATTTCCTATTTTGTAGCAGCTATAGACATGGTTCATCTCTTTTTTTCTCTTTCTTGAAATGAATAAGACAAAAAAATTGCACCTTTCCCTATTTCTGGTGGAAAACTTGTACATTACTAAAGCAGCGATTTCTGTTTCAGGTTCCGTTGCCAGGTTACGCAGAAGCTTTCCCGAACCCGCGTTACCCTCGAGGAAGTCCTTTCCCGTGGAACCCCAGCCAGGCGGTATCCCATCCTCAGGCGGAACCGGATCAGCCGTTCTCTCTGTCCAACGAACACGTAGACGTGATCACTCCCATCACGCTCTCCACCTCGGCTCTGGTCCAGGCCATCCGCGATGAGGTCGCCAAGCTGGCCAAAAAGCAAGCGGACATGTTCGAGTTCCAGGTCTAGAGCTCCCCCTGCAGGACTGTAAGACAAACTGCACTATCAAGCTTAGGGGCGCTGACGTTTGGTTCCAGCCAGGCGACTGAACTTCACTGGAAACTTCCATTCCATAGAGGAACTTAAAGGTGTATGTGTTTTATGAAAAGCCTGCCTGTTTATACAGCTTTGTCTCCTTTCCTACAAGTACACCGGCATTATATTTTAGCATCAAGTAAAGCTTTTGGATAAAAGACAATATCGGATCCATTGCTACTTTCATATCTAATTCTAATTTCAAACAAACAGGAATGATGAATGATGATGGTTATGAAAAAAAATTCATGAACATTAAAATTGTTTTGTTTCTGCCATGAACACCTTGGCTGATCCCTAACTGCACACTCAGGTGTGTAACATGTGATGAAGAAGAGCTACTGTTACAATTATAATGTTGATTAGTTTCCTATAACAGCATGTTTTTTATTCCTCACGGTGATTTGACAACAATTTTACAATTTCCGTACATAATAAAAAAGAGTAAACAGCTTTATCCCTAACATCACGTCTTTAGCACTGACACTGGAGACTCCTTAATGTTAAATAAACATCTCCTTACAAAAACACTTCACCATATCAACACTATCCATCGTAATCGTCAGATGTTTCTATAGAAATGATAATGTATTAGAATGAGCACATTAATGTATCAGAGCTGCTCTTACAGAAAACTAATCAACACCTTCTGACCAATCAGAATCCAGGATTCAGCAGCGTTTGGATGTATAAATGTAGACTGTACAGTATATGATGGTCATCTTGCAGAGTTATGCAACAGTTTGTGTTAAATATTTTATACATATACAGTAATATTTGAAATTCATAATCACATGCTACATGTTTACGTTCTTTTATCTTTTGCACTAGATGTTATTTCTCAATCACCAGTTCACCTTTTACATACAAACCCAATTTTAAGGATAATAAATAGCATAAAGCTAAAGTTGCTGTTTCTTCTTTAGTTTTAATTTTCTGTGCTTTTTGATCTCTTTATTCTTTTGTCCCCCACAATTTGGAAACAGGAAATCAGTCATAAATGGGGTGTGTAATTATATTTTTAGTTTTTCTCCAAGCCTCAAACAGTAATCTACTGTAGCCTAAGATGGCTGTCCTCTTTTAATTTTATTTTCTTCCATTTATTTTGAGCGATGATCCATTAATATGCATTTATCCGTTTATTCGTTTTTCCATTTTCATTAAGTTTAAAGAGCTTCAGTGCCAAAACATGCAACTCGAAGCCATTGTAACTTCGACTGAAACAGACATTTTTCATTGCTTTTTTTTTTTTTTTGGACATAAATAAGATTCGAATAAATGCAATGACGGAGAATTTGTGCAATGTAGATGGGAATATTAATAATAAATTTTGATGGAAGGATTTGATCTGATAAAAGTATTTGCAAATGAATCTGAATGAATTAACCTACCTGTGGACAGTGCAAAACTTATTACACTCTTACTTAAAAAAAACACCAAAAAGTACATTTATTACTTTTCACAGTTGTTGCGTTCTGGTCTAGGGTCAGGCAACAGACAAAGAAAAAAAATTGGGAAAAGGAAAGAAAATAATGGGGTAATAAACAGGGGGTTGAGATCAACTGCAGTTTCATTTACAAAGATGGTAATATCTTCAGGAGCTGACAATGCCAAAATAATAAACAAAATCCACTAACTAGAGCCACGAAAGTCTACCTAACCTAACAACAAAAACAAACCAAAATACATAGAGTCTTACCCAACTCCCTGACTAGCATAACCATGTTTTGTCCCAACTCATACATTTTGTAACCAACTCATACATATGGACAAAATTTAACAAAATAAAACAAATCTTTTCATTAAATCAAAAGATGATGTTTTTGTGACTCTGCTCCGCTGCCGTGTGCTGTCATCAGGTCAATCAGCGGTTCCAGCTCCACATCATTAAGGCTGATATAAAACTCTCACACGTCATCCGTCTTGTACTGCACCTTCATCACGTCTGCTCGCACCAGGACTTCTGTTCAACTGAAGATGAAGAATCTTTATAAACATATTGCTTTATTTATCAAATCAATTACTGAAAAAAATGAAGAAGATAATTATGCTTTATATATTGTTCTATATGCATTGTCTATACGGCTTATCCTGATCACTTGGGCCTGAAGCCTTTCCCAGGGAGCTCAAGGTGCAGGACACCTCATCACAGGGTACAGACACCCCCCCAATCATACACTACAGGCCAATCAGCTGACAGTACATGTCTTTGGACTGTAGCAAACTCAGCAAGCACGGGGAGAACAGGCAAACCACACACACACACACACACACACACACACACACACACACACACACAGAGCAAAGATAAGATTCAAACTCTCTAACCTGAAGGCGAGAGATGACGGTGCTAACCACTAAGCCACCAGCTGCCCCATTATTTACATTTTCTTCATACAATCTACAAATAAAGAATGAAAGAAAATGACACTACAATAAAAATACTAGACCTGTAGATCTCACTGTGCTTATAGTATGTCGACAGGGATTATGAAAAATGTAATTGTGTAATTTTTTACAAAAAATGCTCTTCCCATTAAGGGAACCCTTAAATGTTCTACGCAGAACCCTATGAAACAGATTCCATTTAAAACCTGTTTTGAAGGCTGAAAACTTTCCTGGTTTCTTCCTATTGTTGCCTTTGGCTCGCTCATCAGCGACAAACTGATTGTTATACTGTAATTAATACATATTTCCTCACACTTATTTCCATAAAGCTGCTTTGCAACAATAACAATATTAAAGAAGCTATACTGTATACATAAAACTGGATTGAATTAGGTGACATGGTGGCGTACTGGTTAGCACTGTTGCACCTCCAGGGTTTGGGTTTAATTCCTCCCTTGGAGTCTGTGTGCATGGAGTTTGCATGTTCTCCCCGTGCTTGGTGGGTTTCCTCCGGGTCCAAAAACATTGGGATTAGACTAACTGGTGTTTCCAGATTGCCTGTAGTGTGTGATTGAGCATGTGTATGTTTTTCGTGCCCTAAGTCTCCTGGGATAGGCTCCACACCCCACGTGATCCCGTATACAGGATAAAGTGATATACTGTACACGATGAGTGAGATGAAGGCTGGTTTCTGGTCCTCCAATGTGTGAAAAGTAAAGCTGTCATTGAAAGAGCGAGTTTATTCTCAGATGAATCTCAGACCTCAGCAGGATCGAACCTGGAACATCTAACCAGTGTGAAGGTGAAGCAGACGTACTGTAGAAGGTGCCGAGATGTGATTTAAACACGAGGGTAAATGACTATCGGCAGGCGCTGACGGAGGTCATTACTCCTCTGTAGCTCAGTTTATTTGTTTGCTGTAGGCTGATTGATTCTCCGTTATCGTGGTCCCTGTAATGAGTGTGTCTTGCATTGAGGTGGAGAACAGATGGGTGTGTAGCTGTGTTTGTACGAGGCTGCGTCGTTATCGTGTCCTTGTTGTCGAACCTCATGCTCGAGTGAAAGAGCCGACCAGGACGAGTTAAAAATGAAATCCATCTCATTCAGGAGGTGCCATTTTCCTGCCTGACTTTTATCTGTCCCTCTCAGCCTGAGTGCAGTTTCTGAGAACGACACTAAAATGCCAAGTGTTTCTGAATCACTTAGGAAATTGCAGCATGGAAAAAAAAGTGTCATCTGAAGCAACTATATTGATCGAATGACAAATTGCAGAAACAGCATGTTTATCCTTTTTTTTTTCACTCCAGGGACAGTCAGACCAGCTGGTACGCTTTGTTTGTACCTGAAAACAAAAAACACATTTACTTTAACTGAGAATGTATTCAACAAAAATATTGACTCATCTCCCGTCCGTTCCACTTCACTCCACTACAACACTAGTAAACATTTCACTCTACTACATTTTTACCATGAAAACCTGAATTTTTAAAGGTCCCATATTTTACTATTTATTTAACAAGTTATCACAGGTATAACGTAATGCTCCAGCTGAAATACCCCTCATAATGCATCATTTCATTCCTCAAACTTCTTTAATTTACTGTAAATCCCTCTCCAAATGTGCAGTTTGGGTGTCGGTTTGAAGTGGGTATAGAATTAGGTGACACTAAGGTGAGGAGGGGTGATTCTGCTTTTCATTTTTTTCTGACATGTGATATCATTCAGAGTAAATACAGCTAAATGAAACAAAAACTGTGTCAGGCTGCAAAGCAACAAAATATGTTTATTTAAAAGGGGGGGGGGGGGCGGTGATTCTATTCTATACCCACTGTAAATGAGCTACTGTTAAGCCACGCCCCTGAGAGAACAGCAGAGCAGAGCAACGAGTTGGGGGAGGAGCTCTTCTTATATGAGGCCACAATAGGGTCTCTAAAATCTAATTGGCCAATAGAAAAATGTTTTTATTTGTACACACACACCGGAGGTCAATCTGAATGTCTTAATATGACTAAAAAATGGGAATTTTGCATAAATGTTCTCCATAGAATCTCTTAAAACCCAAGCAAGTGGCACAGATCAGTAGAAACAACCGAAAACAACAATAAAAACATGTGATGTGTATTTGTGCTATTTCTTTGCCTGTGTGACCCATTTTTGTATAATTGATTAATATGAACTAAACTTCAGTTTATCATATTGCCTATCTTGTGCTGAAAAAAGGATACGTCACTCTGTACTGCATGATCCTGAGCCAGTTATTATTATTATTATTATTATTATTATTATTATTACTATTATTATTAATAAAAAAATGTGCAAAAAAATAATGGCTAAAATGCTCTGAGCTTTAAGGACTACAGTGTGTGACATGTATCTCTGGTACTGATTGATGCATTTAGCAGGCTAACTCTAGATGTAATGTTATGTAGTTTAGTCTGATTTCTATCATAGTGTCACTGTGCAGCTGACGCAAGAGCAATTCTCTAATCACTTCTAAATCACTTTCAAGAAAATGAAATTAAAAAAAACAATTTACTTTTTGCATTCTCTAAATCTCAAAATTCTGTTTTTTCTCCTAATCTTTTTTTCCCGCTCACACACCCTGTGGTGTGTGTCTCTCAGTGTTTTACAATGTTATGTACTGTAGCACTGGTTTATGGCTGTCATGGTATTGTATTATAATGAGTCATTAGGCAGGGATGTTCATCATCATTTGCATGTCAGACATCATTTTTCTTGCCACATGCCACGTTGTATTGAAAATGTTAATGATTTCTGATATTTTCCTATTCCGACACGTCATCGTGTGTGTGTTTGTGTGTGTGTGTGTGTGTGTGTGTGTGTGTTGGTGTCTTTCCTGATCGACAGGTGATCGGCAAGTGTGTTGCAGCACAGCGGACAGATCTAGCTGTTCACTCATCAGTTTAAAGTTAACAGAAATGCACCGTTATTATTATTATTATTATTATTTTTAATAAAAGATTCTAATTAAAATAAAAAAGACTAATTTACTCAATTTGTATTTAATCATTTTCTCCCCACTATCACTTCATTATTATTAATTAATCAAGTCAAGTTCAGATTAGTCAAGTCTTCTATCACTTTAAATCAGTTTACTAAAAGTTCTACAAATTCCTATTTCAATTATTTTATCTTGTTTACTTCAGTAGTAGAACTACATTTAAAAAAAAATGTCCCAAAGTGTTGAAAATGAAATCTTCTATTACAAAATTTACATCACTTTTTTTATTTTTTTATTTCTCTTATAGTGCAGGTTAAACTTCAGGCAGATTTCTAACTACTGCATTAAGTTTCATTAAATTCTGTCCAGACGTTGATTTAAGACGCGCCCACAGTTTGACGCATGCGCAGTACTCTGTCAAAACTTGTGGTTTCTAATCTGGCACATAAAACTGCTTATAACTTCACTTTTACTCAACATTTTGATTCCATTCATGGTGCAGGTTTAACTTCAGGTAAATACCGAAGGACTGGCAAAGTTTCATTAAATTTCTTTAACTTTAACTTTAGTGAGAGACTTGGAATCGGTCCTGAAGACGTCTGAGGTGTATCTGGTATCTGTGGCCTCTGGGTTTAATGTGTTGAGGTCCAAAACAGAGTTAATAATGTGTAACGTACTGTATGTCACATCACTTTGATTTAGGTCACACTGTCACTTCTAGACTCGCAATCTATAAAATAAAAAAAGGTGAGAAGATGATCTAAGACAATGACATGGTGCTGCACCCTTGTTCAGCAGCAACTTATAATTCAGACAGATAGGGAGGAGACACACACACACACACACACACACACAAAAGCAGAACGTGACCCGATCTTCACACAAACCCATTATTTGATTTGAAGAAAAAAGGCCCACAGGGCACTCGGGTGCTTTTAATGGCATCTCAGCGCACTATCGCCATCCTGACAATTACCAGCGAGCACTTGCAGCACTTATCTCCCCCGAGCAGCCACCGTATCATCCCCTCCACATCCCAACACGCTGATTACAGGTATAAATCTCACCTCGCCAGTGCTCCAAATTAATGAAGGCAGCAGTCAGGGAAGGTCTCTTCTCTCGTCTCAGGTTACATTCCATCTCCGCTACTCCTCCGCCTTGTTTATGGCCTGTTCCCCGTGTCAAGGTATTGTAGCTCCACTAATTTACAGCCTGAAGTATAGAGCCTCGATCATACCATACAATAAATCTGCTTTAGAAGGAAGGAGTTGGGCTGGGAAGGATTTATTCTGCATCACCACTAGCTCTAACCGCAGTGTGGTTACAAATCACAATTTAATATTAATGCACTCGCTTTAACACTCCATCATTTCTACAGTAACGGCTCATTCTCAGGGATGCATCATGATGTCACTGATGTAGCACAACAGTAAAAGTAAGTGTAATTAGTAAAGTGTAATTAGGAATGTTTTTAATTGTTGTTCTATTGTTTAGCATGGTATCTGTAACTCCACTTTATCACACCACCCTGTCACTAGTTATTACTTTGTTAAAAAACTAAATAAAACAAAAACAATAAAAAAACAACAACATAATTAATTGAACTGATCAGTGTTGTTTGGACCACAAAAGTAGGATTTTTAGAAGGTTCCAATTATTGTCCTGCATCAAGCAAAGAAAACAACTAAGGAATTTTTTTTACATGACTGGAAATGGGTTATGAAATGTATAATACATTATTAAACACTAGAAGGATAGTGCTGAACTGTCAACTTCACAGGAGAAACATGGTTGAAACAAAATCATGAATAGAAATCACTTAGACACTTGGTGAAGGTGCATT
>JAOVVB010000037.1:36269038-36280200 GCA_028570985.1 Heterobranchus longifilis | reverse complement strand
CTTTCCTAATTAAGTCCAATCAGTATAATCAAACACAGCTGGACTCAAATGAAAGTGTAGAACCATCTCAAGGATGATCAGAAGAAATGGACAGCACCTGAGTTAAATATATGAGGGTCTGAATACTTATACCATGTGATATTTCAGATTCTTGCTAAAAAATGTTGGACTACTGAAAAGTATGAACATGTACATCACTCAATACTTCGGGGCTCCCTTTGCATGGATTACTGCAGCAATGTTGGCGTGGAGGCGATCAATCTGTGAAACTGCTGAGGTATTATGGAAGCCCAGGTTGCTTTGATAGCGGCCTTCAGCTCATCTGCGTAGTTGCTGTATCTGGAATCTTGCATCTTCCTCTTCTTAATACCCCATATAGAACCTATTTTAGGATAGAGAATTGTTTAGTTTGGGCGAGTTTGCTGACCAATCAAGCATAGGTATTAGTAGTATTTTTGGCAGTGTGGGCAGGTGCCAAGTCTGCTGGAAAATGAAATTAGCATCTCCATACAGCTGGTTAGGATAAAGTGCTCTAAATCCTCCTGGTAGACGACTGTGCTAACCTTGGACCTGATAAAACACAGTGGATCAACACCAGCGGTTGACATGGCTCCCCAAACCACCACTAACTGCGTGAACTTTACACTGGACCCCAAACAGCTTGGATTCTGTGCTTCTCCTCTCTTCCTCCAGACTCTGGGACCTTGATTTTCAAATGAAATGCCAGGATATGTCTGTGTGTGGTGGCCCTTGAAGCGCTGACTCCAGCTGCAGTCCACTCCTTGTGAATCTCTCCCAAATTCTTAAATGGGCTTCGTTTCACAATCCTCTCAAGGCTGCGGTTATCCTTTTTGCATGTGCACCTTTTTCTACCACATTTTTTCCTTCCAAACTTTCCATTAATGTACTTGGATACCGCACTCTGTGAACCGCTAGCCTACTGAAACAGACTGAAAGACCATTTAAAGGCTCAGGAAACCTTTGCAGGTGTTTTGAGTTAATGAGCTGATTAGAGTGCGATCTCATGAGTCTCCAATATTGAACTTTTTCACAATATTCTTTTTACATATACTGAAATTTGGGTTTTTATCAGCAGTAAGCCATAATCATAAAAAAATTAAATAAATAAAGACTTGAAATATATCAGCCTATATACAGTACAGCTTATAAACACACACCTCATTGTGGGTGATCAAATTTTATTATCGAGGAAAACCAGCAGGATGGCAAAACCAGTGCAAGTTGTACCTCAAAGGTAATTGGAGTTTTAAAAATATCCACGTACCATGCCAAAAGAGCAGGAAAAAAAAGTTTTGAGTGAGTCACAGGGATACAGTGAGCGTCATGTTGCTTCTATTCTTGAAATTTCAAAGACAGCACTACACACAAACGAGGTCAAGCAGCTAGCACTGGGGATGGAAAATCTGGAAGAAGGTAAAAACCCAGTCTTTATGAACAGGGATAACTGCAACTGGAACACATTCAAATATCACTCAATAACCACATAATGACATCAAGTGACCTTCAAACACCGTAGCAAACTGAAGCTGGGGTGACGTGCACCATGAGGACGGTTCGACATAGGCTGCTAGAATCATGCAAAGCCAGAAACAAACCATTCATCAATGAGAAACAAAGCAGAGCCAGTCTGAGGTTTCCAAAAGACCACTATAATCACAGTATGATCTTTAGCCAACACTTGGCCTTCTTATGGTTAGACAGAAACCTGGAGCTGTTTACAAGGGACAGTGTCCCACACCAACTGTGAACTGTGCTGGAGGATCAGTGATGATCTGGGAGTGCTTCAGGATGGCTGGAATTAGGCAGATTTGTCTTTGAAGGATGCATGAATCAGGCCACATCCAAGGTTACGCTGAAATAAAATTTGCACAGCCAGGTCAGGTGAATCAGGCAGTGATTATTTCTCCACTGATGTTAGCATGAACAGGGAGCAGTAAAGTAAAAAAACGAGGCTCATGTTAAAACTCTTTTACTTCAGATGTTAAGACTGAGACTGATGAGACTGATAATCAAAGTGAGAGCTTATTTTGCAACGTTTCCATCATGAAAATGTAAAAATGTGACCAGAGGATGTCTTACCCTAGTGGTTTTGAGTTAGCCTCCTCTTTAATAAAATAAAATGAAATGATTCACTGAAATAAAATAGCCTTTCCTTTTTCCCCAGAGTATCTTTTTTTTAAGATGAATTATGATCTTTGCCACTATCACCATTCTTACCCTGAAATGAATGATCACTTTCACTCTAACTACATCCATTCCCTCTGCCATATCAAAGTGGCCGCATTTTTCCGCCTCCCATTGAGAGCGGATTTCTAATACATTTTCTTTGCCGAAAGGATGATAGCGAGCATGGGACTCTCTCTCTCTTTCTCTCTTTCTCTATTTTTCTCTTGCTATTCCTCTCTCAGAAAAATGAATCCCAGGCTCCCTCAATTAAATTAAATAGATTTTAAAGTGGCAGGGGCATGAGCTGCAGATGCTTTGAAATGCGGTTATCCATCCAGAGTGTATTGTAGTGCAGCGGGAGTAGCTCTCCACATGGACAACCTCGGACTGCATTTGTGTACAATATCAAATAATGATATAGCAACCCGGGCTGGTGCTGCTGTAACGGCACCGTCTCATCCTTCAGACATGATTCTGGAGCATCAGAGCAGTTACAGTCACATGCAGTATGTTCAGTGTCATCCTCCATTTCTGTGGCTTTTTATATAATGGCATCCTGTATTTGCTATTTTTTCCACCATTGTTTAACATTCATGTTTGAGCCAACATACTGTAATTAAAAAAAAAATCTCAAATAACTTCACTGTGAAAGAGTGAATCACTGAATCACTATGCATCACTTTTTGAGTGGTGTGAAAGCCATGGGAGCCATTGTGCTTGGTGGGTTTCTTCCAGGTACTCTGGTTTCCTCCCACAGTTCAAAGACATGCAGATTAGGCTAACTGAAATTCCCAAATTGCCCATAGTGTGTGAGTGAATGTTTTACCACAGTCGTAAAAATGGGAATAAATGCAGTGGTCACCATTGGCCTTTAGGTCCCCAGTTGGAATACAGAGGTTCCTAGATGGATGGATATGATTTATAGAATTGCAATACAAATTGAATCAGCACCGAGGTATCGTGATCATAATGTATCAGTTGGACCCTGGTGATTCCCGTCCCTACAATTTAAAGCTTGAAAAGAGTAAAAACAGCTAAACGTATGATTAATTCGGTTTGATGTAATGTTATGATAGGAAATGTAAAATGAAAAGAAATATTATATTCAAATAAATCAAACATAAATTCAATCCTGATATTGAAAAGCTTCTTCTTTTGCTGTCAGATAAACGTAATGATTATAAGCATTTATTTCTAGACAAAAGCCTTTTCGTCTGCCGATGGAGTGAAACGTTTTAAGGCTTGAAATACTACATAACATTCATTATATTTAAGATCATTTTGCTCGCTAAGATGGCATTTTTGAGATAGTGAGATTGAGCAAAACTGGTGTAGTGTGTACTCCCCAAACACATGCACGCACACACACACACACACACACACACACAGTCTAATAACAGATAAAAATAAATCTATACAGGATCTGCATTTCGATGCTCTGATGCATAAATGTGGTGATACTGTAGTAAAACTGGAATAATTCTGACTAGGAGGCAGCGAGCATGGTTAATTCTGGGTTTGTGATGCATTGCTGTTGACAGATGGCATGTTGACAGATGGCATTGCATAATAACACAAGAGAGAGAGAGATAGAAAGAGAGAAAACGCTCTCCAGCTCGCCGCATGATGTCTTCTGCTGAAATCTCTCATTATATCTGTGTGTCAGGCAGAACCAGCTGAGTGCTGACAATTGCAGTGGTAGTGGAAGCAAATTTGGGTTTGATTTCTCCCCAAAACCCGGTTGGAGGACAGACTTTAAAGCCGTCGACAAGCCGTTAAACAGGAGCAAGGAGGAAAAGCTCCCTGAGAGAAAAGATGAATGGTATACTTGTACATATCTCAACATAGTTTTAGTTTCTTCTTTTGCTTCTCAGGCTTGGCAACTGGCTGTGATGTCGAATACCGAGAGAGTCATCCATATTCTTTTACACCATTTCAATCACTGCGATAGCTGGCGGGAAAAGTCAATGCATCAAAAGAGCAACGTCAAAGGCATTCGGGAATCTCATGAATAATTCAGTCGGCACATGTCCTGTTCGCTGACTTCCCATTGTGTGGCGGAGCGGTCAGCAGGAGCGTGGGGTAAAATCTTAAAGCTCGCCCATTCAGAGCTCGCAGCGGTCTCACTGAATTCTACAGCGGTCATTAAGCCACAGAATGAGTGCTAATTCTGCAGAATCTATTGCTCAGCTGAATGCACAATTTTCACAGGTGTCACTCTGACCTGTGCCATTACCCACAATGCACTATGTATGTAATTATGCCGCCATTTTGATTCCCTAGCAAAAAAAAATCTGGTCGATCGGACCTGTTGTCAACATAGGCCTTCTTATAAAAAAAAACCTAACAAAATGTTTATTTAATGTCCTAATTTAATTCCTGATTGTCAGGAGGTGGTTAATTAATTTTCTCTAACGGAAGCTCTGCCAGTAGTACAGCTACAAATCACAGCTTTATATTATGCTCTCCTTCTACTACATTATCGTTTCAAAAGTAACCCTTTGAATTATTTCTGTGTATAATAATAATAATAATAATAATAATAATAATAATAATAAATAGTGTTCTTTTGTAATTTATGCACGGAGGCTCCAGCGTCAGCGAAATGTAAAGCTTTCTGGCATCTTCTGGACAGAAGTTTACGACTGTGTTCTCATTTCACTTTCTCAATTTTACACACACACACACACACACACACACACACATACACATACACACACACTGATGCAGCAAACCTGCATGCTTTAAGCAACTGATTAAATATTTATACCAAATTTATGAGCCTCTCATGCCATCATCCATTCAGCAGAGAATTAAAGGCAGCTCCATTCATCACCTTCAGCAGAGAGGGAATTAAGCTTTGCCTTTCTCGCTGCGTCACGTTAAGAGTACAGATGTAACGAATGTTTCTCAAGTGCACTTTACTTTCATACGCTAATGGTGTTCCCTTTTTCCTTGCAGGGAGATGAAGTGTTGACGGTCATTAAGATGAAGGCGCAGTGGCCTGCATGGCAGCCTCTCAATGTGTAAGCACCTTTACTTTCTTACTTTGTCTTAGAACTTTAATTAAAACGTTATCATCATTTCAACCAAAAGCATGTTCGTAATTGATTACTAAATGAATTACTAACTGGCATCATAGTGGTCAGCATGGTCGCCTCACACCCCTGGGGTTGGGGGCTCGAATCTCAAACTCTTCTCTGTGTGTGCAGAGTTTGCATGCTCTCCCTGTGCTTCGTAATTTTCCTCCGGGTTCTCTGGATTCCTCCCATAGTCTTAACAAATGGCGTAGATTGGTTGATATTTCAAAATTTTCAAATCCCTTGATGGGTTGCCCTAAGCCTTATTATAATATTTTATTCATTTGCATATTACATTATCATTTTATTTGCATAGTGCTTTTATCGATGCGCTTTGTCGTGAAGCAGACGATGTATTATAAGATTATTATTATAAGTATATTAATATTAAACATGTATAAATTATTCAAGCATTAAAATACATGTTTTATGTAAGGATACTGCAGACATGGCATGACCGTAGAGCAAACAAAATTAATGGTTTACTCAACACCGAGAACAACAAGAGACAGACTAAAGGCGAGAGAGAGAGTGAGAGTGAAAGAAAGAGAGATGACAACAGGCTGAGGGAGAAAATGGATTTTTAACCTCTCTTATGAGACTTTCTTTTGCTTTACACATGCACACATGCGTATGTTATAAGAAACAGTACACGCGCGCTGTATACACGCGCTTACAAACACAAAATAAAATATGTTTTACACACATACACACACATGGTCACAGTGTTATAGTAAACAGTACACGCATGCACGGATGTTGATTATACCAATAAAAGACGCGCACTAAGACCCAGCAGGGGAGACGATTACCCACAATTCCGCAGCACAAGAGAGAGAAAAACCATTGGCTCAGTTGTGATCACTTGACGCTCGGCGTCAAAAAAAGAAACGCATGCGTGATACATGATACCTTTTGGAACTCCAAACTTCACTATAGTACATGTAGAATAGTCTAGATTTACACATACAAATTGGTTGTTTCTTTTGAATGTTTTCAACAAAGTTTCCATGTTTGGAACATGATCAAGATCAAAGTCATGTTCCTAAATCTATCAAGGAAAATAGGGTGATGAGTGGTCTAGCAACACAAGCAAGGAGACATTTACCACTTATTGGTAAACATAGACTAGTGCCGCCTCTGTGTTATGTTGAGGCATCCTGACTGATACATTTCATGAATGTTATTCTTATGTAGATACAATGAAAAACTGCTGCATTTTCTAGGGTCCTGGAGATAAAGAGAAGATTTGATGTTGGCCTATAATTTAATAGATGACAGGGGCCAAGGACAGGTTTCTTAATTAGGGGTTCAATAACTGCTAGGTTCAAAGGTTTAGGTACACAGCCATTGCTAAGTGCAGAATCGAGCATTTTAAAAGCGTTTTACAGTAACCTTGTAGGTACAGTGTCTAGTACACAAGGTGATTAAATTGTCTGTTTTTTTTTTAAAGCTGATTGGTTGCTTAATATTTTCAATAAAAAAAACAAAAAAAAACTGACCTCACTATTATGTGATATTGGTGTGCATGTGCCTGAGATGGTCTTATTCCGACTTCATTTTATTATAGTTTTAGATAGGTATTTGATTTTTTGTTTTATCTAGGAATTATTTATCATTAGCACTGCTAGATGAGAGCTAAGGTATGGACCCTCCAAACAATGTAGGTGACCCTACAGCTGTGAGCCCAATCCAACACCTGGGTTCGTACAAATGGTGGCACAAAGAGATTGGTGGCTTAGCGTGAGTTTAGGTGCTTAGCGGTTCCAGATTCTTTTGATCTGTCCATTCAAAGAAGGGGAATTGCTATAACCTCCAGGTCCCTTTAGCCAGTGCCTCCCCGCCTCTAATGCAAGCTTCATTGGCAGTAGTTCTTGTGATGCCATTTTGGCCATGACAGTCAATGCATGGGCACAGGGACGTATATTTAAAAGGCATAGTACTTAATCCAAACTGGAGGAATGACAAAGTCACAAAATATCTCACAGGCTAAAAATGTCAAAAGTGATTGACACAAGTCTCTTAAAATCCATAAATTTATATGTAATAAAAATATTGATAATCCATTTAGAATCCAAAGGCCTCACTTGAGACAACCAGACAAAAGTCAGTCAGCTCTTTAGTAGTACTGGCTAATAAGGAAAAAAATAAGTCTGCAGGTGTGCAGGAGCAGCCAAGAATCAGAGTGGAGGGAAAATCACCCCCATAACCCTACTATATACAGGATAAAGCAGTATAGATGATAGGTGAAAGGGTCTGTATTCACTGAAAGGATACTTTCTGTTGGCACTGCATACAATGTCAATTTGCTCAAACCTAAAATGAAATATTATATTGTTGATTTTTTTTATGAGCTGTAAGCTGTGAGCTCAAAATTAAGCCAAAACACTTGAACTGTTTCACTTGACATACAATGAATCCAGAATATATGAGAGTTTCACTTTTTGAATTAAATTAAATTATTATTTTTTAAATTATTAAAATCTTTTGAGATGGAATTGATCATATACACCTGCACACCCACACAAGAACACGCACGCGTGCACACACACACACACACACACACCCACTAATGTAAGAGTCATTACTTTTATCTGTTGCCATGAGCAAATGATTAACACCCCAACAGCCAAGTGAAATTGGTTTTAGCAGATCATTGGTGTTACACGCACTACATTTTGCTGAAACGGGCAAAGCAAGCAAACAGTTCCATGGCATAGAACTAAATAAGAAATACTTTATAAAATACTAATACTACTTAATAAAAAAAAAAAATCATCAATTTAATCTTGAATATTTAACCTTTTGTTGAATGAAGTTAAATTTAATAATGTCTGCCATCTGTACATATTAGTAAGACATAGTATACATAATAATATAATAATTTATCTATTTAACCATTATTGCCCAGTAAATGATTACCAGTATTGTGGAATTTAAATGCATTTCTTACTCAGTGCACATCTGGATCTGGAGGCAAGCTTGAAGGCATTTTTTAAAGCAAATACAACATATAACATATATACAACATATAATTTCCAAATATCACTCACTCACTCATTGTCTATACCGCTTTATCTTATATACAGGGTCACAGGGGGCCTGGAGCAAATCCCAGGAGTCTTAGGGCACGAGGCGGGATACACCCTGGACGGGGTGCAAATCCATCGCAGGGCACAACACATACATACTGTACACACACACACACACTCATTTACACACACACACGCACACTCATTTACACACTATGGGCAATTTGGGAACATCATCTTTGCACTGTGGGAGGAAACCGGAGCACCTGGAGGAAATCCCCCAAAGCACAGGGAGAACATGCACACAGACCCGAGGCGGGAATCGAACTCTTGACCCTGGAGATGCAAGGCCACAGTGCTAGCCACTAAGCCACTGTTCTGCCCTATTTTCAAATATATAAAGAATGAAACAAAAACAAAAAATGTAGAATATTATCTATTCAGTAAGCTTAGTACAACACAGTGTTTGGGTCAAAAAATTTCTATATTCACTAGTCAAGCTCTTACATACACTACATTAATCATATCAAATGCTGCCCTCACAAGCCATTTCACTAAACTTTGCTGGACATTTTGGCTCAGTCCTCCTGACAGAACTGTTGTATTTTTCTATGTGATTCAGGTGAAAGTTTTTTGCTTGGTTGACATTCAGCCATGCAATTACAAGTTTGGAGGTATGGTTGGGATCAAGTCTCAGTTGTGACCAGGTTTTTAACTCCCTAGCTGATGTATTGAAGTGTTGCATAGGTATTTCTAAATAAGTCTTATTTTTCATGTCAGCTACTTCCAGAAAGAAACAAAACCCAAATTGATGATGCCACCTCCACTTCCACAACCTTTCACTTTTTCTTCCCTACAAAGCAATAGTCATTATGGCCAAACACTATGTTTTCTCTGCTTGAAGAACACTTCTCCCGGTGAAGTGTAGATGCTCCTTTCTTGCACAAAAGGCCGTGGGAATGTAGAACTTAATGTAGGATGTACAAACATTGTACCGGGTTTGTGGAGGTCAAGAGTTTTCCTTCTGAGGGCTTGATTTCGTTGTTGGGATTTGAATGTCATCAAGTTTAAATATTTCATATTCTCATAATCACATTTTTTCATCTTCATATTTCAGGTTTTGCATTAATCTATCCACTCTATCACCTTGGCAAAATAGGCACATTTCCTAATTGACACATTTAAAAACCTCACACATTTCAGTGTGTTGCAGGATGACCCCACTATTTCAATCATCCAATGAACCTTATCAGTAGTTGATAATAGATAAGAACGAGTCAGCAAACCTGTGAAGCAGCACGAATCTGTCTTCATTGCACAGTTAGAAGGTAAAAGACTGCAGCAGACAAGAGAAATAGGCCTCATCCTCAACTACACCCAGGACAGATGGTCTCATTCACCAGGGATCTTCACGTAAGACTTCATCATGCAACTCCAATATTTACTGTTCCTTTACAATCCGCTGACAGATTAAACTGGTATCTTACTGTCTTGAAAAACTTTGATTATATAGAATATGTTAAATGTTGCCCTGCCTGTAACAGCACATGTCACAGTTTCTGAGATTCTTACAGAATCTCTGCTATTATGTTTACAATTCACTGCTTGATGTTCTAGTATACAGTTTAAACACATAAAACATGCTGCCAAACATTATCGTTGTGTAAGTAAACCTTTTTTTCCTGATAATTTATGCTGTGGTTAAACCTTGCCCGTTTTCTTGGTTCGTTCGTTCATTTATCCTGTTTGTACTGTGATTAACTTTTTCCGACTGCCTGGTTATCGACTTTGATCTTGATCATGTTCCAAACATGAAAACTTTGTTGAAAACATTCAAAAGAAACAACCAAGCAACCAAAAAAAAAAAAGCCCTCAAGTTAGTGTCACAGCTATAAATATGCTACAACTGATTAGAGTAACAATGTTGTGAGGTTATGAGGCAAAAAGTGAGGATCCATATGCACAAGGTTTTAATACAGATTTCCGGCGCAATACCAACTTAAGAACTGACTTTAATGCAAGACAAGGTTATAAACCAGAAAAAATTCCAAAACTCACTCAGCGATAGTCTAAACATGGCACGACTAATAATAACCACAGAATTTTTAGTGTTTATAATAAGTTTGTCCTCATGTAGTGGAAAACCTTGAAAGTGACCAGGAAGTGAATGATAGCAGTCACATTAGAAATCTAGTAACCAAAAGCAGTTTCTTAAGACTTTTTTGGTTCACTATGGTCAATTTAAGAACATTAATCCACCTACAAGACTGTTTTTGAACTGCTGGGGGAAACTGGAGTACCTGGAGAAAACCCACTAAGCTCAGGGAGAACATGCAAACTCTATGCGCATAGATTAAAAGGCACAATTCATACCACCAAACCTGGAGATTCAAAGCAACAGTGCCAACCGCCGAGCCCCCATGTTATGTACTTTTAACATGAATTCAAAATTTCAAACAGTCTCATCAAGTGAGAATGTTAATAGTCCTGTGTCCACATTTAAATATATTCCCAGTAGCATCCAACAACCCTCTAATTCTTTATATATTTGCTCCTGAATTTCATGCACATATCAGGAAGGATAGCTTTGTTGGCTGGGTTTCCTTCCTCTCAACAGGAGCTCGAATGGGACAAATGTGGTGAAGGTATGTATGTGTGTGTATGCTACCATATGAAAGATTGGACACACCTTCTAACTCCATGGTCTAACTGGTCATGCCCTGTTTTTTTATTTCTTTCTAAAAAATAAAAATAAAAAAATAAAAATATATATATATATATATATATATATATATACACAACACTACAGTTCAAAAGTTTGGGGTCACTTTCTAACTCCATAATCGTTCCTGATTTTTATTTC
>JAOVVB010000037.1:36248444-36259719 GCA_028570985.1 Heterobranchus longifilis | reverse complement strand
ACGGTCCGCAGTACTGAGGAGAGAGCAGCTGTCTGACAAAACCCACATTCACAACCAGTCACAGAAGCACTTTCAGTCCTTGATCAGGGATTGGAAAGGAATTTTGGATTCAAGGGCTCTACCTGATGTGTGGAACAAGGGATTGTACACCCTACATAGTGCACTACCCTTCTATTTAACACTACTTGGGATACGGCCCACTATTTGGGATTCGGTCCATGGGATTATTGAAATTAAAGGTGTTAATGTTCTGGCCAACCTTATCACCTTTTGGCTACATGCTACTGATTCACCTATTGATAAAACTACCTTCACCCCTGTTAATTACACTGTTTACCTATTTACTCGAAATTAATAGATGTTTCCTTTATGATCCTGTACACCCATGCAATTTCTTTGAGGCAAAAGATCTCTGTTTAGTGGCAAGATATCATAAGAATAAAAACGATTTTGTTTTACATTTAATTGGAGTGTATTTGCTCTTGGACTCTCTTGGACTTATCAAGCCAATCTTGTAGTGAAAACCCAGGTTTGGTGACACAGCTCAGACCTGGAAGTTCTGAAAAAGGTTCTGGTTCCATTGTTACCTTTGACGAGGATAAAGTTACCTCTAATCACATCAGATTTTCTCTATGAAGTGCAACAATAAGGGAACTCGGCTGGTGGTGTACAGTACATCATGTGTATGAGACAGGTGTCATTTCCAATCAGTACATATGCTGGTACAACATGGATCTTCTTCAAAGTGGTCTGCATACTGCCTGCCATTAGATGACCCTTAATCCCTCTTGTGAACATTCTCTGATCCACTTCTGCAAAGTAAGCTTCTGAGTAATGGGTTTTTGGGCTAATGTCCATCCCCATGGACTGCATGCCATGCTCCACAGGCTCTTGAATCATGGAGTTGTACCTCAGTGCAGCCAGATTGGGTCTCACTGTGGCACCACTGCGTCTTTTCTCCCGTCTCCCGTCGCCAGCCGAGGGCAATTATAGTTGCTTCGCTGCTTTTGTTACCTTTACAGTGCAATTAATCATTAGTGTACTTCCTCCTGTCTTATTCTGTTCTCCACAGCGTCAGACTGCGTGATGTCTGAGTGGTCCGAATGGTCAGAGTGTAATAAGTCATGTGGGAAAGGTCACATGATCCGGACGAGGATGATAAAGGTGGAGCCTCAGTTCGGGGGTGAGGCCTGCCCTGAGATCGTCCAGAGGAAGAAGTGCAAGATCAGGAAGTGCAATCAAGGCAGCAGCAACAGCGATGAGAGAAAGAAGCGCAAAGAGGCCAGAAAAAAGAGAAAGAACAGCCAAGGCAGGGAGGAGTGGATCGATGAGCTGGCAGGTGAGGGGTATAGTTTCTTCATCACTAGGACTGGCATGAGGTGTATCTAAAAGTGCTTTTCTCTCCTTCCACCCATAACATTTGCCACGGTTTATAATGATTATTTATTATGTGTTATGGAATGCCCATTAAACGTTTTAGCTCCTGTCCTCAGGTATATTATGGCGTTTATAACGGCTTTCACCCAACAGGATGTAAAATGAAGCCGTGGTCCGGATGGAGTGACTGTACCAAGCTGTGCGGCGGAGGGATCCAGGAGAGACTAATGTCTGCCAAGAAGAGATTCAGGAACACACAGTTATCCAGCTGCAAGGACAGGAAGGAGATCCGCGCCTGTAACGTCCATCCCTGCTAAGTGGTGCAGGGGATTGTGGGAAGGGACTCGATATCGATGAGATAAGGATGAGGGTAAAAGGGTTATGGATAAGGGCTGAGTCTCAATCACGGCCCTTCTATGGTTCAGTGGTTTCGTTCAACCTGTCTAGGGTTGGCAGCAGTTTGGTCATTTTTTTTTTTACTTTTTCTTTTTTTTTATTATTATTTCCTTGTTTTATTTTTATTTTTTTAAGTAGAATATAGTATAGTGGTAATTTGTCATATAAAAGGAAATCCAATGCTTAGAGTTGATGTGAAAGTCATTTGATTTCTAATTTGTAGTACAGTACATTTCTATCTGAACGTGGCTTAATAAATTCTGTAAGTTTCTTTTAAGTCATAAGGTCTAGTAATTAAATGTACACAATGCGGATAATAATACATATTTTTACATCTTTTTTTTTTTTGCAGTGATTCCTTTATTTTTTAATTAAAAATGTAATAATATTGGACGAAAATAACCAAAGTGCAAAAGTTTGCGTACCCATTTGGACAAAAGGAAGGCAACAAAATTATTTCCTTTTTACATCATTCCTTTAATAACACTGCAACAGTAGCTGTAATATTCAAATTATTGTACTTGACATAAGAAATGTTTCTTTCCAAAACGAATTGCGAATGCTGACTTTTGTACTTTAAATCTCCAGATATTATTAATAAAACTCTTTCAAAAATCTGAATACATCATTATTGCAATTTATTTATTCAACAACAATCCCAATGCGATACAGTACAGTAGATGTTTGTCTGGATGATTCTTTAATGAGTCCATTGTTTCAGAATGAAATATCAGAGAATGCACATTGCTGTACGTAATGAACGTCTTAGAGATTCCTTGTTAGCATGTGATAAGACAGGTGTTAAAGATTGGATTTGGTCTCACTTGTAAATTGGATGAAAATGTCTCCTCAATTGATTGTAAATTGTTTTTTGTTTGTAACTTTTTGGAGAACAAATGGCACAAAAAGGACCAAAGAAAGGAACATTTACTGGCACAAGTGTAGTTCTTATCCTGTGCACTTCAAAAACTGGAATGGTTGACTATAATTATTATCGTTTAACATTTTTTATGTATGAAGATGTAACCAGAGCCATAATACATGCCAGGTCAAGGCCTCATGTTTCTATAGCCAGTGCAAAAAGCTCAAGCATTAGCTTCAACGCCAACTAGCAGCATAACAACAGTTATGAAGCATTACAATATATTATTCTCTGAGACTGTTTGTGTAATATTTGATTTTAGTTTGATTTCTGAAGTATGTTTTAACAAATGTTATGATAACTGGCCACTCTGGATATTAATGCATTTTATAATATTATAAATCAATAATGGATTTGATCTAATTGAATGAATGACAGTAGCATTTTTTTTTATTATTATTTTTTTTTATTTCATGTGTCTCATATGAAAGCAAAGCACAGCTAAAAAAATTTTAATCCTAAGAATATTTCTAGGAATATTATTTTTTTTACTCCATTGTGACTTTTTAATCCAGCTCCATAGACAGATGCCAGATTACTTCTTTCATTCTGATTCCATGCATTTATTTGTGTTCTGTATCCAATTTTCCTACCAAAGTGTTGTGTCGATTTTTTCTAGTTGTGTGTTGTCATCTTTGCTCCCTGACATAAAAAAAGAAAAGAAAAGAAATACTCTGAATATTTTGGAATATGCCACCTTTACAATAAAAGTGATTGTGATCAAGTGCCTCATTTATTCTTAAAAAAAAAAGTAAAAATGCCAATTCTTTATTATTCTTTAATAATTCTTATTCTTTATACAATTTAGGTTGTGACCTTTTTTTTTGGTACAAAACCGAGCATGAATTGAATAGCTAAGTCAGTAGACCCTGCGAAAACACTAAAAACTATGCTGATATTTATATATGTGTTTATACACTACCGTTCAAAAGTTTGGGGTCACTTTCTAACTCCATGATCGTTCCTGATTTTTATTTCTTTCTACGTACATTGTAAAGGGATGCTGAAGGCATCCAAAAAAAATGCATTAATCTCCTTTGAGCTGTCCAAATGTGATTATTGTGTATTTTGGATAAACGCCTTCTACGCTTATTTTACAGTGTAGAAAGAAATAAACATCAGGAAAGACAATGAAATTAGACGACGTGTCCAAACTTTTGACTACAGTATATAGACATTCTAAATTTTCAAGATTCAAAGAACTTTATTAATCCCAGAGGGATTATTTCTGCATCCAAATAAACCTTGCTCTCTTTATTTTTCCTGGAAGCTTCACTGTGAGCAGTGAATAATTAACACTGTTTACTGAATAAACGCGGAGGCTCAGTGATGTGCCAGATGTGATGTGCCCTGTCAGTTTACACCTGCGCTCAGACTACCGTCTACTGTCTACTGTGGTGTTCCGCTTGTTCTCCCATCCACTCTGAGTTTCCCCATGAATTTTCTTTACCCCCACCACAGGGTAAGGCACTTACTTACTGTTAAAGTAAAAATACACCCTTTCACTCTTTATCTATGGCACTTATTCTGTACAGGGTCGCAGGAGGCCTGGAGCCGCTCCCAGGGCACTCGGGACACTAGGTGAGGTACACACTGGGTGGGGTGCCAGTCCATTGCAGGGCATACAAGCAAACACACACACTCACACACACTGAAAACCCACCAAACGCAGGGAGAACATGCAATCTCCATGCACACAGACCCAAAGCGGGAATCAAACCCTCGACCCTGGAGGTAAAAGGCCCCAGTGATGGCCACTATACCAATGAGTCAATACATTTCTGTCAAAATGTATTTATTTATTGATTTATTTATTTATAAGTAAATAAATTTAGATAAACCCAGGCCTAGATAAAATGGAAGGGTTGTGTCAGGAAGGGCATTTGGCATAAAACCTCTGCCAAGTTGTGTGCGGATTGGATGGTTGGCTGTGGTGACTAACAACAACAATTTATTTATTTATTTATGTATTTATTTATTATTTTTATGTTATGGACATTTAATTGTTTAAAGAAAAAAAATGCAACTTTTCAAATTTCCACCAGGTGGAGCCACCAGACTGTTTTAAAACTCTCTCTCACTCAGTCTCTATACCACCTTTCCTGTACAGAGGCCTCCTAGTACCCTGGGCACTAGCTGGGATACATTCTGGACAGGGTGCAAATCCATCACAGGGCACAAACACACTCTACAGGCAATCTGGGAATGCGAATAATCTAATTTAAATGTCTTTGGACTGTGGGAGGAAACCGGAGTCTCCAGAGGAAATCCACCAAGCATGGGGAGAACATGGGGAGAACATGCAAACTCAATGCACACAGACCCTAAGGTGGGAATCAAACCCGGACCCTGGAGGTGCAAGGACAAGGTGCTAACCACTACGCCACTAGGCTTCCTCTTGTTTAAAAACACTTCACAATAAATAAATAAATAAATACTTTTTTTTATAAAAATGTAGAAATATATAATGTCTATACTGTATAATTTCTGTATAATTTTTTTTTCATTTAATTAATTGTAAAACTGACATAATGCTAGTCGTTATTATTATTATTATTGTTGTTGTTGTTGTTGTTGTTGTTGTTGTTGTTATTGTTGTTATTGTTGTTGTTGTTGTTATTATTATTATTGTTGTTGTTGTTGTTGTTGTTGTTGTTGTTGTTGTTGTTGTTATTATTATTGTTGTTGTTGTTGTTGTTGTTGTTGTTGTTGTTGTTATTATTATTATTATTATTATTATTATTATAAAATACATTAGTATTTTCCTGCATAATTCCTAAAATGTTTATTTACTTTCTGTACTACCAAAGATGGATACAAAAAAATACTTTTCATGTTTTTTTTTTCTAAATTTTTTTGTTTAAATTTTTTTGTTTGCAAACATTTGTTTGTTTGTGTCTGATTTTTATTATTTGATCTTGTCTTTGAACTACTGGATAAGTTTCTGGCCACATGGTGGCATCTGAGGACCATTAAAATGAATATTGATTCCATTCACGCCACAAGCATCTACCACTAAATCAGCAGACTAAAACAGATTTACAGAGATCAGCAAATCATCCATCACAGCATCAGCATCTGAACACTAATCACTCCTGATTAAACATAAAGGAAACAAATGAACCAAAAAAAAAAAAACCCACAAAAAACCCACAACATTCTCTAACTGGACGCAGTGTTGCCGTGGTAACCGCCTCTACACCAGTCCCTTTGGAGCACTTTGGCTTCTGCATGTTTTCTTTTCTTTTCTTTGTTTTTTTTTGTTTTTTTGTCTTTAAAAGGCTACAGGAAAAATAGAACCACAAGACTGGTGTGTAAATCAACAACACATAATCAGAAAAATCAGTTTGGGGCAGAACCTAGAAATGAATGAAATTTTGAAACTCACTTTAGTATTTTCTCAATTATTCTCAGTCATTTTTATTTAACGGTTAAAATAATACACTTTACTATAAGAACATTTATGACACTTCAGGCTTCATTTGTTTGTCTTTCTAAAAAATGTGAAGGATTTGTGTAAAAACTATGCAATGGTGGTGAAAAAACAACACTTTATTGTACAAAGAACCTATAAAACTAACATGTTTTCTAAGAATATAATAGGATTTTGGGATTAAACTGAGAATCTGAGCTCTGGTTCCTCTTTAAGTTCTTCCCATGGCCATGTGAGCGTCCTTAAAGTTCTCCTCCCGCTGTCCAGAAACATCTCTGTGGCTGTGTATTCCCACCTCGTGCTGACCTTTCCTGGGATAGACGTCAGATCCGCCATGACACTGACCAGGGTAAGGGATTAGTGAAGAGGAACTTGAATACATTTAGCTCATTGCTGCACTAAATCACTGAACCTGCTCTAAATTTGGCTTGCAGTTTCCAAAAATTAAACCTTGAAACAAACTAAAAAGAAAAAAGAAAGAATGAAAAGCAGCTGCTCATTCATGAAAGTAAGTGAATCATAGAATCATGTGTTAGCTGAACACGGCATAAAGTCATACAAATACGGGTCAAAAGCCTGAGTTTAATGCTCATATCATACATCAGAATGGGGAAATATCTGTTATCTTGATGCTTTTTGTAAATTTAAACATGGTGTAATGAGCATCTGGTCTCGTTGTGTTTAAACAAAGCGGTGCAGAAAGCAAAAAGCATCCAGTTTACCCAGGAAACGGGGGAGGGGGGCCCACCAGATGTTCAGGAGACCGTCGTGATGTTCACAATGTTCACCTTTAGTGAACGGTAGTAAGGTCCTAATAACGACATACAGAGAACTTCAGAGCATGTGATGTTATTAGGACCTTACTGACGTTTGCTAAAGGTCATCATTAATTCCAGTGTAACGTTCCAAATTGGACATTAATATACTGTAACCTTAATGGGAACGTTAATTGTGTAACATCACAGGAACACCCCTTCCCGAAAGTTATAGTGTAGGTTTTCAGGGGATGTTTGCGTTGCGAGATATTCCCCTGGTTACAGCTGTAGAGATTAGATTTATGGTCTGTACCAGCTGCATGTGGTATTAATTGAGACACTGCAATGATTAACTCTATCTCCAGAGTGGTGCAACGGAAATGCATTCTTCCCATCTTCTAGAGAGAGAGAAAAAAATGGGGTAGTGGGAAATTAAAATTAAAATATATTTTAAAAAAAAACCCAAAACAATATGAAGTAAGACAAAGAAAAGCTCTCGATAAATACATTATTCCAAATAAATAAATAAATAAATAAATAAATAAATAATCTGCAGGGCATTCTCTGAACATTTGCAGTGGAATGCCCTGCAATAAAATACCTGGAATGTAAAGGGAACTCTAGACAGGGACTTTTACTAGATGTTTGTACAGAACCCTTAGGGCATGTTCTGGGGATATTTCTCCTTTGTTGAGTAAATGCTGCTCATGTTAAAAAACTGGAAGGCTACAAGTAATTATTCTGTACAACTTTGGTGAGCAGAGCAACATCTCCGTGTGTTGAATCTTAAGAAAGATGAGCTATGTACAAGAGCAAGAGGCAATCAGTGGGGCAGAGGTGGCTCATACACTTAGTACTAGGTTCCTGATCAGAAGGTCAGGGGTTCAAGGCCCTTAACCCCATCTGCTCCAGGGGGCGCGGTATCCCGGCTGACCCTGAGCTCTGACCTGAGCTTCCTAACTGGGACATGTGAAAAAAAAATCATTTCACTGTGCTGTAAGGTACATATGACAAATAATTGAATATTATGTCAAGTTGCTCTTTTGTCACACAAGAACATGAACATGGGACTGCAGTGGGCATTGGAATTAAAATCACTGATGTTTTCAATGTGTGTGGTGTAAATTGCAAATGTTTAACACCCAGATCTCTGATTTATTTGTTAAATTGCCCCATTGTTGTGCTTTCCACAGTAACTATACTATACAGTGTGATTTTATTCATGTTAGTTTATGATTTCAGGAATGAAATGTGCGCAAAATAATCCTGCAAAGCCTGCCATGCAAATTTCTTTTCTCATTTTATACATCAAATTGGAATAATTTCTACAAGTGATATAAAAACTGTAAGTGGGGCTCCTTTAAATATGAAATCCTGTGTGTGTAAAATGATGTGCAGAGCCATAGTACTATTCCAACACGCCTTTTGTTCCATCATGTTGAGAATGTGATGAAAAAGATAATGAGGAGGAGGAGAATTTAACGTATGTCTCCATTGTATAGCGAGATCATGTGCACACTTCTGTCTCCATGGTAACCAGAAACTGTGTTTCCACCCTACAAATGACACTCGCATCTCCGAGCGCAGCCTCTAATTGTCCTGTTGATGTGGCGTTACCTCGGGTTCTAGCGGATCATCAAAGAGCGTAGGAGTGGGGGAGCGTGGGTAATAAACACAGGGCCCGTTGATTTAGATGATGATTCTCTCGTTCTCTCTCTCTCTCGTGCAGGTGGAGCAGGTGCGAGCTCACGGCGGACTGCTTCACAGTTCACGCTGTCAACTTATCAGAACAAATGAAGCTCGTGAAGCTGTGGCAGCACCTGACTAAACCAAAACCCAGTGATTTCCGTGAAATCCTCCTAATCTCATGCGTGTTATCAGCTGTGATCGCAGGCATTTTGGGAATTCTCTACCGCATGATCTGTCTAAACTCCAGTACCAGTTTTGAATTACTTTAAGACTGACCTAAACCTGATGGTGTTAGAAGTTGATTTGTTTTGAGAGATACAGTTATTGTCCTGTAACAGCACCTGCCAAATGCTTTATTCCTTTTATACCATACCTTTTGATTGTATTTTTTTTCTTGCTTTTTTTAAATACAGTACAAGAATTTTAGAAAAAAAGTGATGGATAGAATGACGGAAGTGCAAAATCACCACACTATATAACAACACAATCCAAACGAACATGAGAGTCGAGTTTGAAGAAACAGTATTTTAATCCACAAACAAATTGACCTGAAGCATAAGGTCACTTTATAAACTATACAAGTAAACAGCATGAGTGAAGAGAGGCCTTAAATAGTGTGTGTGTGATGGAATTTAGGTGTGTAGTAATCAGGTGAATGAGAATATTGAGAGTTGAAGACCTCAGCAGCTATGTTGTTTGGCTCTGTTGCATCTTGGGAACTGTAGTGGTGCTGAATTTGCAGCAAATGTGACATTGTTCTCTCTACTGAACTCAATTAGACCAAAAAACAAAAAAAATAAATGTATTTCCGTGAATGACCAGTTATGGTCTTACCTTTGCATACAAATGCCCCACCTCACAAATTTTCACATTAAGAACAAAAATTTTGCAAGACATTTGCCTTGGCATACAAAGCATTTTTGCTATATGAGCGAAGGAACTGAGCCGCACTGAACGCCGGCTAAATTGTGCGTACAGTCGATTAAAACTTGTTTGCATCAGTGGAAAGCCAAGCAAATCAAGTTTATATATTTTTTGTGTTTTTTTTTTTTTTGCATTTTGTGTAAGATTTAGTGAAAACATCAGCACCATGGATCCCAAGAATGTTATCAAGGATGGTATCAAGAAGAAAAGGGAGCGACTTTCAGTTTGGGTTTTAAAGCAGGTAAATGCCAGGAGGAATCATACAGTAAATTAAGGTTAAGTGAGGTTTAATGTCTATTTATTTCATATTTTGCTTAATTTACATGTCTTTTCTAAATGTTTTGATTTTTTATATGTAAAAATATGATTATAGTGCTGGAAATTGGTAATGTTGGTCATATTTCTTGGTGGCTGGAATGGATTATCTGCATTTACATTCTTTCCTATGGAACAACACATTTTGTAATAAGAAGAACTCAAATCTGAACAGACTGAATTTGTGCCGAGATACCACTGTAATTACAGCATTACCTCGGACACTCCTTATGGAGACTTCTTCTATACATGTTAAACATCTTCTTACAGATAACTTCCCCATTCAGTTGTGGCCAGGAGTTTACTCACACATGAAAGTATGTATGTACAGTACAGTATAAACATGAAGAAGATGTGTTTGGTGGCCAATAACAAGCTTCTTGTAGAATTCAGTTAAACATTTTGGGTTCCTTGCACGGACCTGACACAGTCCACAAATTTTTTATTGAGTTGAGGCTCCTGCTTGACGTTAGCCTGCTTTATTCGTTCCACAGCCAGCTTGGATGCATGTTTAGGGTTATTGTCCTGTTGGAACACTCAGGTTTGTCCAAAGTCAACAATATAGCTGATAATTTGAAATTCTGCTGAGGAATTCTGAGGTTTTTCTTCATGATTCCAACCACTTTGTGAAGCGCACCAGTTCCACTGAGACCAAAACAGCTCCAGAATGCGATGCTACCACCACCATGCTTAACAGCTACCACAGTGTTCTTAAGGTTAAAGACCTCACCTTTACTTCTCCAAATATAACCCTGGTCGAAACTTTCCTCCAAAAAGCTTTTCTTTGGACCATGTGGTCAGCCTCTAACTTCAATTGAAGTTAAAGGTGTGGATTTTAAAGCAGGGGCTCCTTGCTTTCTTTCAGTTCATGGTGATGTAAAACTGTGCACAGGGACTCTGGTGTTCCAGCAGCTTCCAGTTGATGGCAGGTCTGTGCCTTGATGGTTGGTGGGTTGTCTCTGACTATCTTAACCAATTTTCTTTGAGTCGATGGTGACAATTTAGATCTTATTCCCTGGCAGGGTGGCTCCACCTCACAAAACCTTGTACTTACTGTATAGTACTGTACAATGTACACTGTACACTGTGCAATACCACTCATATTTATTTAATAATACCCAACATCCTAGTTCATTTCTTGTTAATTTATTCTTTGTTCTGTGTTGTGTGTTTGTTTCGTGTTGCTGTCATCTCTGGAAGCTTCTGTCACCAAAACAAATTCCTTGTTTGTTTAAGTACTTGGCAATTAAGCTCTTTCTGATTCTGATTTTGATAGTTTGAACTGATGTTGTGCACTGTAATTATTTATAAACGGCTCTGAGAGATGTTCCTGACTTGTGTAAATCTGCCGTTCTCTTTTCCCGTCTGCACCGAGCTCCCTGGACTTTTCCATTGTACTGTGCCAGTTGGTCAGTCCAGTGAGTTCCGGCAAGCAAACCATTTTTATGTTCCACAGAGAAGCTC
>JAOVVB010000037.1:36223748-36238274 GCA_028570985.1 Heterobranchus longifilis | reverse complement strand
AAAAAATAAAAAAAAAAAAAAATATATATATATATATAATATTTATATATATAGAAATATAAAGAGTTAAAAAATTATGCATGTATGTATATATTTATGTATGTTTATAATAATAATAATAATTATTATTATAAATAAATTAGCAAACATATTATTTCTAATTCCTTAAGCTAATAAGTTAGAGGAATGCACCGAGGCTGGACACTTCGTCCATCCATATAACGAAACATCAAGTGGACACATCTGTGTGAATGAACGGTTGCTATAGAAACAATAATGTATTACAACAATCACATTAATATCAACCTATCAATACTTTTAATCTGCGTTACTGTCAGAGCTGCTCGTATGGAAATTTTATATCAACAACTTCTGACCAATCAGAGTCCAGGACTGAACGGCGCTGTGGAACAGAGTTGGTTCACGTGCGTGTGAGATGTGGTGTGTAACGTCAGGAATCGTTTGCTGTTTTCACGTCCTCGCACGCAGATGTGGTTATTGGCACTCCGGGGTCGATTATGATGCGCTGATGGATTAAACCCACAGCGCAGGTCACATGACCTTTAAACATTTCTTCCTTTCCCCGCATTTTATTTGTTCCCCTTCTTTCCTTGTTTCCTTGTTCATTTGCTTCTTTCTTTCCTTTCATTATCTTGCTTTGCTTTTTTCCCCTTTCCGCCTTTTTTACCCTTCATCGTTTGCATGTTCTCCCTGTGCTTGGTGGGTTTCTTCGCGGGTACTCTGGTTTCCTGTCCAGGGGGTATCCGGTCACGAGCATCCTAGGTCACCCGCTATAGGCTCCAGGCTCCCTGTGAGGGCGTGAGTGAGTGAGGTTCACATGCATTTGTAGGTACAGTAACTAAAATCATAGACAATAACTGGTTTAATTTATGTTTAATGCTGTGAACAATCAAGCTAACGAAAGGTGGTAATGAACCAACATCTGTGCTCTTCACCTGTCCTATGGCTCACCTGTTCATGCCTTACTAGCAAGTTTAATATCACAGAATTAATTAACAGAATAGTTATTTTCTGCGAAGTGAAAGCTAAACTGAAGACCACTGATGTCACGGGGACAATGTCACAGGTTGTCGCCGTCTTTCCGTCTTGTGGGCTGCAGGGAGTAGCGTCTTCTCTGATGAACTGTGAGCACTAACAGTAGCACTTTACTTAACAAAGTTAAACCAGGTCCTGAACTTAAACCAGAACTTGCTTTATTTTTCCATGTGCTAGAGAGTCACGTCATTATATCGCTGTATATATCCACGAACGTCTCTACTTTCCCAGCAATGTTAGCGGCGATTATAGTGGCGGTGGTAGCGTTAGCGACTAGTGCTGCAGATGTCCCATCAGATACAGATGCGGGTCAGACATTATAAATAGACTCCGCTCTGAGGCTGACGTTCGTGTGCCGTCTGGGAAACTTTAAATAAACCTTCTTCGAATGTGACTAATGGCTAATCATGTCCTAACGATGTAGACTGATGGATGGTCGTGTTAGACGTTAGGCCAATATCTTGTATCCATCAGTAGCTCCAAAGTAAATCTATTAGACTCGAGCAAAATCAATATCACAGACTCATCACCGGCACAGTAAGAAAGACATTAATTACATGAACTTTTTATAAATCTAACTAACACAGCTGTATAATTGTATCTGGCCATCGGTCTACTTATTTTTATTCTTTCTTTGCTATCTTCTCTTTCCTTCTTTTTATTCTTAGTGTGTTTGAATCTATTTAGTAATTACTGTTGAAAATCAGAGGAGTAACATCAATCACCTGCACACACCCGAGTAACGCCGTGTTCCCATTGGTCCATTTTGGAAAGAGATTCGTTAGGCTCTAAGTGCGTTCGCAGCACACAGCGTCACGTGAGTGTGTCTGCTGATTTGGATTTTTCCAGTGTGTGTGTGTGAGAAGTGTGTCACATCTCGTCAGTGCTCCCTCTGTACGGGAAGACAGGCTTTGATGTACAGACTCCAGAAACGGCCTCCGGGTGGCGCCACACTAATCATCACGTGTTTTCTCATTATATAAACCATGCAGGATGGAGACGAGCACTCAGAGCGCGGACAGTTTGGACAGTGAAGGGAAAAACAGGCTCTGACGTTCTTCTTTTCTTTTTTCTAACTTAGTTCCCACAAAAAGCAGAAGCTCACCTACTGTAGCTCCGGGATGCAGGACAGAGAGAAGACGTAATTAAGGCAGCTTTGCTTTTTCTTAATTAAGCACGCCACCATTTCTTTTAAGTTAATGAAGAGAAATATGTCATGGAGCTAATTAATGTCCTGCATTCAATTAAAATCAAAGCTGGTTGAGACTCATCAGTACACTGACACACACACACACACACACACATTACTTATATGAGTAGGATATTATTAGACAGTTACAGGATCAAAGGACATTTTATTTCACCCTTACAGCACACACACACACACACACACAAATATTATAATAAAAAATGTCCACCAGATGAAGCAGGGACGATGAATCGAAGCTTTATTCACGTAGGTCGGAATTTTCAAACTGCAAATGCTGTATTTTAAGGTCTAATACTGGCATCCAAAGCTAGCTTTATAATTTTATGTGCGTATAATGAAGAGACACTAGTTAAGAAACTTTAATGTAAGAAAAGAATGTTGCAAAAGATCTCCAACACGAGAAGGAACACAAACAGTAAGAGTAAAGAGACGAAGAGCAAACGTCACAGTCTGGCCGAGCGGCACACAGGCAGGACTCTCATAAGTCACTTCATTACCGTAATGTTTATCATTTTAACTGTTTATTTTGTCCATATTAAGGGCTTATAAAATAACATTAAACTAAATGGTAACATAATTGGGTGGCACATTGGCGTAGTGGTTAGCACTGTCACCTTTCACCTCCGGTCCGGGTTCGATTCCATTCCCGCCTCCGAGTGCATGAAGTTTGCATGTTCTCCTCGTGCTTGGTGGGTTTCCTCCGGGTACTCCGGTTTCCTCCCACAGTCCAAAGACATGCGGATTAGGATAATTGGCGTTCCCAGAATTGCCCATAGTGTGTAAATAAGTGTGTGTGTGTGTGTGTGTGTGTGTGTGTGCCCTGTGATGGATTGGAACCCTGTCCAGGGTGTATCCGGTCACGAGCATCCTAGGTCTCCCGCTATAGGCTCCAGACTCCCTGCGAGTGCGTGAGTGAGTGAGGTTCACATGCATTTTGTAGCTAAATAAAATCATAGACAATAACTGGTTTAAATTATGTTTAATGCTGTGAACAATCAAGCTAACGAAAGGTGGTAATGAACCAACATCTGTGCTCTTCACCTGCCCCATGGCTCATCTGTTTATGCCTTACTAGCAAGTTTAATAACTGTCAAAGAATTAATTAACAGAATAGTTATTTTCTGCGAAGTGAAAGCTAAACTGGAGACCACTGATGTCACGGGGAGTCGCTGTCTTTCTCTCTTGTGGGCTCCAGGGAGTAGCTTCTTCTCTGATCAGTTGCGAGCACTAACAGTAGCACCTTTTCCACCAAAGTTGAACCAGGTGCTTGTTCATGTCTGGTGCCGGTTCAGAATCGGTTCAGTAGCAAAGAACCGGCTTTGTTTGTCTCTACTCGATGATGGTGGCGGTGGTAGCGCTAGCGGCTAGTGCTGTCGGCAATGCTAGCGGCAAAAAAAGCCTAGCTGAGACGTTCAATGAGTTCGGAAAATAGATCACTACACATCAGATGATGTCCCATCAGATACAGATGCGGGCCAGACATTATAAATAGACTCCGCTTTGAGGCCGACGTGTGTGTGCCGTCTGGGAAACTTTAAATAAACCTTCTTCAAATGTGACTAATGGCTAATCATGTCCTAACGATGTAGACTGATGGATGGTCGTGTTAGACGTTAGGCCAATATCTTGTATCCATCAGTAGCTCAAAACTGAATCTATTAGACTCGAGCAAAATCAATATCACAGACTCATCCCTGGCATAATAAGAAAGACGTAGGGAACACTATCTGTTTTTTTTTTTTTTTATTCTCTCACACACTCTTAAAAGCAGATTGCCAGCTATACTTATGATTCCATCCCTGTAATGCTCTCCTGGCTTCATGCCACGCTTCCTCAGAATATCAGACAGGAAAATTATAACCTCGACATGCCGTCCTGTCTATTTGTGCAATTTGTCCTGTGATTATGCAACATGTGCTGAATCCATCAACTATTCATTTCTCTTCGCACCCAAAGATATTTTCCTAGAAAAAAAAGGATGACTGTATAAATAATATAACTACCCGTTCATGTTCGTTACATCTGCAGATAGATTTGTTCCAGATGTGCGTGAAAAATATCAGCAAAAATGGACTGCGGAATTAGCGGCAGCGTCGTGCTGTGTGGTCACCTGACACCTGACACACAGCACGACTCTACAGCCTGGGCTAGGAATAAATCAGCCTTGCTTCTCACTCCCTCAGAGCATCCGGTGTGGTTACCATGGCTCACCACACGCTCGGTCCACAAAACCCCACAACGACTAATTTGATTAATAATTAATCCAAAATAAAAAAAACCTAAAATAAAGCCTTGCATTGAAATCACTTATTACTCTTTAAAAGCAAGAGCTCTGCTGGCACATTCATACCTGCCACGGCTGATGATTTATTCAAATCTAAATGAGATATTCTTCTGTAATGGCACTTAAATGAAAATAAATGAAAGCTTTCTCTGTAGCATTGCACCAGCACTATATTTAGCTCCCTTCACACCTTGCCTTGCACTTGCATAATTATAATTATAACCAGACGAACTCATCGAGGAGGTTGTATTTATTTTGATCACCAATTCCCAAAACGCTTTCTGTCTCTGACTCTGTAGATGTCTCGGTGAGCCTGCTGTCATTGGTGGTGACGGCCTGTGGACTGGCCTTGTTCGGAGTCTCGCTCTTTGTCTCCTGGAAACTATGCTGGATCCCATGGCGCGAGCGAGGACTCTCTCCTGGAACCAAAGATGGCCCAACAGAGCACCCTCTTCCACCTCCTCCACCACTTCAACCGCAGCCCATTTACACGGAAGTGGACGCCACCCTCGACCGCCGGAACCAACCTCGAGGCTCGGTGGTTAAGGAGACGACTGTGCCTCCAACGCCAGTCTCGCCGCCGGCGCCCGGGTCACCTCCACCCGTTCCGGTGCCGGAGTCAGCTCTGAAAATCAGCCACACGTCACCTGATATTGCCATGGAGGCAGAGTCCAAGGCTGGGGAGGACAGCATCTATGGCAGCGGTCGTATGCAGAGGCAGATCACGGATCCGTCATCGACCTGTGTTCGGTTAGTTGAAGCATCATGAAATAATAAATCACTTTGTATATTGTTTGAACAAAATGGGTTCTTCAAGGGTTCGCTTCTAGCTTGTTGGCCCAGTGTTCGCTAAAGTGTTTTGATGTCTTGGTAAAGTTGAAACCCAGTATAGTAGGGTACTACCGAAATCCCTCATATACAGTACAGAGCAGTACAAAATCCAAAGTCCACACTCCCTTGTTGATTTGATGAATAATGGTGCTAATTCTCTTGTTAAGAAGCTCTACAGTTTCCCATAATTTAAAAATCCTTTTTTTTTTTTTCCTATCAAATAACATTAATGACAAAAAAGAGACAATTAATAGTTCTACCTTTCTAAAGGGGTTCTAATAGAAATCCAGTTACATCACACTGCTTCCACTGGAAGGACAAACTGAAGAACCCTTAAAGTTCTACATCTTTTACACACACACACACAAAAAAAAAACATAATTCGTAACTTTACGCATAAAGAGGGCTCATTTTTAACAAGCTAAAAACCAGAATTGAAAAGCGTAATTAATTACATAATGCAGAGGTTCCTGAGGCTTTCTCAATGTTTAAGCAGCTTGATACCCCTTTAGCTGTAAATCACATTTCAGAGATCCTCTTCGAAACTCATCCTACTATTGAAATTTTATGCTTTATGTAAATGTGTAAAATAATATTTTGGCTGTTTATTGCAGCTGTAAAAAGCTTTGATTCCAGAACTTTGAGCACAGAACCATTAAATCCAATTTAGCAATTTAAATGCATTCGGTTCAATGACCAGACAAACAGTAAAACACCTCTATTATAAATATAAAAGACTACGATAACAGCTGTGAGTTCTAGCACTATAACAATGTACAAATAAACGACCCTGTGACAATGCCAAATGGACCAGATATTAATAAATATTAACTTGTTGATTTTATTATATATTTTCTTTCCTTTTACAAATATAAAGCTCATATTCTTTAGGTTTCATTCTGCTTCTTCTATCTCTAATGTTCGTAGGCCAAGCTCCATTCGGCGCCACATGAACCAGTCCAACCCTGACTTCATGGTAGCCCAGTTCCAGAGGCAAGACTCGCTAACAGGGATGAGTCTTGGCCGACTCAAACCAGAGCTGTACAAGCAGCGCTCGTTAGACAGCGAAGAAAACCGCAGTGGTCGAGGGGGAACCTGCGGCCGCCTCCATTTCATCCTGAAATACGACTGTGATCTGGAGCAGCTCATAGTCAAGATCCACCGCGCCCAAGACCTTCCTGCCAAGGACTTTTCCGGGACCTCGGATCCCTACGTTAAGATCTACCTTCTTCCTGACCGCAAGACCAAGCACCAGACCAAGGTGCATCGGAAGACTCTGAACCCCGTTTTCGATGAGGTCTTCCTCTTCCCTGTGGCATACGCTGAACTTCCTACACGAAAGCTCCACTTCACGGTTTACGATTTTGACCGTTTTTCGCGGCATGACATCATCGGACAGGTGGTAGTGGACAACTTCCTGGATCTGGTGGATTTTCCACGGGAGACCAAGTTGTGCAGGGACATTCAGTACGTCTCCTCGGTAAGTTGGCATCTACATGGCAAATGTTCTATAGATACGCTTATTGATTGGTCTGAGTAAATGAATAACATTTCCCTAAGAGGGACAGCCTTGTTATCACAAGGTTTTAGGGTTAATATTAGATGCAAAGCACTGCCTTCCAGGGTTCAAGGGTTCTTTGTTTTTTCTAAAGGAGATTCTACTTGGTAACCTGCAAAATCACAAATCCCATTGATGTTTTTTACACAGAGGGACAACCTCTTTAACCCACTAGTTTGAACATTTTTTAAAACACCATAGTGTTGGACAGGGATCTTAAGCTCTAGTCCTGGTGGGCCAGTGTCCAACACCGTTTGGTGATTCTTCTGCTCAAACACATCTGATTCAACTAATCAGTTAATTACTACTGTAGGTTCAGTGGCTGTGTTTAGTTGTTGGTGGACACTGACCTCCAGGCTTGGAGCTGAAGATCTCTGGGCAGGACAAACAGTAGATGCATACAGCTGTATTTCCCCAGTGGGTCTTTGGATCGTTAAGGACATTTTGGTTCTTTTTGGTAAAGTCTCTTGATAGAAAATACTCCATGATTCCCAAAGAGCGACAGCTTCTTTAGCATGCAAGCTGGAAACTATTTTTGCAAGTATGCAGTGTACTGTCTAATTAGTACATCAGTATCTCCACAGACATGGGTTTGTTGGTGTTCTTCAGCAGTGCATTACGTTTCACAAAGCCATGAATAATAGAAGTTTACGAGGTGAAAAGGTTAACCATGCCTCATGGTATCAAATGTTGATGGTCTGCTTTAATTAAATTTGATCCATTTTTCATATAGGCTATAGACCTGTTTATATATTTTTTCACAACACTGTATTCCATCTGTTCTTTACAGTACCTACAACCATGTCTCTCACTTACTCGTTCCCTTTTGTTCACCATCGCTTCCACCTCCTCCTACTCCATCCTCCTCAGTTCTCCTCCCTCGAACAAATCTCTATTTTTTTAAAATCCCATTTTCTCATTCTTGGAGCTTTTATGTGCTTCGCTTCATCAGTCTTTTACCCATCCATTATGGCATTCTCGCTCTCGTTTTGCTCTTCATACTCGTAGGTGTTCTCCATCTTCCCGGCTGAATGGTTTAGTTTCCTGCTAGGATTTAAGCATCTCTGTAAGGTAGATAACAGTGGGAGTGGGGAGATGGCCACTAGCATGGAGGAAGACTGATTATTTTTCATCTTTTTAGAGCCCCATTGAGTTTTCCACCAAAGTGGGCTCCAAGGGTAAGGCCAAAAGTTTTCACAGGGTACATCAATCAAACTGTAGACGGTTATCGCAATTATATTTATAAAATAAATAAAATAAAACTGTGAATGTACTGGGAACAACATTATTAACAAGAAATGAATGGGTAAAATGGATCACATCTCAGCTCAGATTTTTCTTTCCCCTTTGCAATTTTAGCACAAATAAAAGAAATCTCAGGAATGTAAAAAAACACACACACACACAACTGGCAGTACAAATCAGTTGCTTCGTCATTACATTTTTTATAGTAATGATAGATTATAAACCCTAATCAAACGATACAGATTAACTGATTGTATGCTCTTTACCATCAGGTTGCTTATCATAGCACGTACGGCTCACGCTCCAAAAACCATGTGGGTGGTGGTACAGCTCCTGTTTCGGCGTCTCCGAGTGGAAATAAATAACTTCCCTCTGTTCGGCCCTCTCCTTAGTTCACAGCGTGGGACGTTCAAGTTTAACTTTGTGTAACAAAACGAAACAGACAAAAACCCGCTGACCCGAAAGCTGCAGCCAGTCTCAGGTTTAACCGGCTATAATTACGTGAATATAATGATGATATAGTGTTATAGAGTGAGCAGTCGTGATTTATCTCCTGCTGATGACCTTTATCTAATTAGCACCCAGAGTGCATTATTCATCAAGTGACTCAATTAAACAGCGCCACTTGCCAGTCGACCAAATGACAGCGTGACGAATCAATTGTGCGATCAATCATTTGGTACTACTGAAGCTTTTACAGAAGAGATGCTTTAGGTAACAATGAGACAGAAACGGTTTCATCGAACATGAAAGAGATTAAGATCAAAGAGATTAAATTCGACTTATATATGCTACTGAAAATTATGAAAATTCTAATCAAAAGTGAAAAAAAGACTAAGTTTACCTTGTTGGTAAAGTGATTTTATTTGCTCTATTTATATTACACTCAATTACGACAAAAATGTGTAAACTTGCTTCGCTTGGTTTTCTACTGACGCAAAAAAATTCTGATCGGCTACCGGAAGTACACGTAACTATACGTATTTACAAAGATTAAAAAAATACTACGTTCAGGCTATGTTCACATTACCAGTCATTTAATTCAGATTTTTTTTACCCTAATGATTTTTTTTAGCACAAACTGGATTTTTTTTTTCATGACTTTTGTATACATGGTCATGCAACTTGAATGAGAGTAGGCAACTTTTTTCTCTGTGCATGTGTACGGCGCTCACTGGTGTCAGTCACCACCGGCCATCCGGGGATTTCATAGCAGTGCTAGCAACAACTGGTTAAACAGCTGAAACGAGTCTTACTTCTTCTGGACCTCAACAGCTACTGCTGACTTAACTGCACTCCAGCATATTTTTGCTAAAATCACATCCATTGTTTGAAATGGACGAGTGGTCAAACAAATATAATGTGTTTTGACCCCGATGGAGTAAGACACCCAAAGACACATTACAGTCAGATACATGTCACTTGTAGTTATAAATGTGAAATATTATTACATGCCAATGCAGTCTCAGAAAAAAAAATCAGGTTTGAGCGAGGTGGCTTGTAATGTGAACGTAGCCTTTCAGTTGAAAAAAAAATAATAATAATAATAAAATAAAATATACACACTAACATTTTTTGTTGTGATGCCCTAAAGTAAATATTCCTAATTTGTAAAGTTTTATACCAGGTTACACTAGCTAGCTATTTTAGAGCTAGCATAACTAGCTAGGGGGAAGTCCTTTTTTAGCTAATGCTAAATACTGCAAATTTGAATAAGGGTTTAAGGAAAAAGTGTACATTCTTTAAAACAATTAATATTCTGACATTTTTATAAGCAAGTGATGCACATTTTAAGTCCAACATGAATTTTAGCTCCTTTCTACCAGTTAGAAAAAAAAATAAAAATTAAGTAAGAGTACATTTAAAGGAAGATTTTTTAAAATATAATTAATATTATGTTAATGTTTTTACATAACTGTAGTTTGAAAGAACGAGATCGTTAAAGATGCCAAGCATGGGGCTTAGAATCGAAACAGGAAAGAAACATTCCCGCTGGTGAACTCCAGGGCCTGTATTCACAAAGCTTCTTAGAATTCTCTCAGAGAGCTCCTATCTTACCTTAAAAAGTCCTAGCTGGGAGTCCTAGACTAAAAGTGATTTAGGAAACTTTTTAGAGCAACTCTGAGTAAGGAAAGTACAAAAACCTTTATCTTAGTGAGGAGGTGTGGTCGACCCCATTGCTAGGGATGATGCAGCAATTCAAGGACTGTGATTGGTTGACAAAAAATAACCTCTGACCTCTGAAAAGGTCTTGAAATCCGCTCTATGTGAAAATAGAATATATGATAATAAAACAGACAGTGAAATCATAATGTTTGTATATATAAAAATTGTATAATCATGAATACAGGCTACTTTATGCAAAGTTTCTGTTATAGGCTAAATATCTTCAAGATAATTAAAACAGCTAAATGTTGAAAATGTGTTTACTTTTGAAGCAACAAATTTCCACACAGTAGTTAAGTTCTTACATTTATTTATCATACTGATTTTATTACTTGTAATCCATTTTAGATTGATTTGGGCAAAATGGCTCAGCTTTTATCAATTTACATGATTGCAGGACAGTCTGGTTAAGTTGCCCTTTTGGATGCCCATCAACAATCCAAGATGGAGGGAAGTTAAACAACAAGAAAACCAAATTGGACGAAAGAGCAGCGTTTTCTTTTAGCTTTACGTTTAGTGTTTGGAGAATATTTCTTCTCTCTGTCCTCTTCTCGACTCTTAACAATTTTTACCCTAGGAGCTGTTTTTAGGGCTAAGATGTTCCGTGAATCATTTTATCTTTACTAAGATTTAGTTTTAAATTTAAGGGGAAATTCTAAGAAAATGTCGTAATTTTGTCACTAGGAGCAACTTTTAGGCTTAAAAAGCTTTGTGAATACGCGCCCAGGAGAGCATTGTGTAAGACTCCGAAGTGCCGTAGTATTCTAGTGATGGTGACCTCTGGTGGTCTGGAGAGGAACTCTCAGGTGTATCGTCTCCCAAAAACGTATTTCGCACTTTCTTTTATATTATCAAGCACAAGTGCATGACTTTTATTTAAGGAAGTGGTTACTTTTAAATCTGTCTTTTTGGTGAAATTGTAGCTTCCTAACGTTAAATGGGGTCGCTGGATTTCCAGTGAGAAAAATGGAGGTCATGGAGGACAAAGTGGTGTTGAATCCTAAGTCTTAATAATAAATGAGCATGATGCAAATATTTTCATTAACAATATTCCTGCACTGGAAAAAAAAAAAAATTCAATAAAAGCGTCTGTTTTGGATGGAACAATAAAGAATCAGTTTCACAGGCAGGAACCCAAACTGGTAGAAAACTATAGACCTGCTAACGTTGATCATAACACTCTGAGGAAATTTTGCACACACACACATACGCATGTTAGGCATGAAAATGGCCCAATCTTCAGTCATCACCCTCACTCCAATTATATCTCAGCCTTCATTTTTGCTGACTTCCCATTATTTCCCATCATCCTCCCTCACATGCATACAGTGTGCACACATTCAGTACAAAGTATTTAGGCTTGTGTGCTACTTTTTTACTTTTTTCCACATTGGAGGCTAATTATGCATGAAATATCACAAAAATCCGGCTGCACTTGGCCCAAAAAGTCAAAAGTAACACTAACCTCAATTCCAGTACCGTAATGGCTACTTGATGCCCGCAGCCCTAAGTATTACTGTGCGTGTGTGCGTGTGTGTGTGTGTGTGTGTGTGTGTGTGTGAGAGAGAGAGAGAGAGAGAGAGAGAGAGAGCGAGCGCTTCATTTCACACAGCATGCCCATTAAAGCCTCAATCTCGATCCTCCTCATTTCAAGCTTTTCAAACTAAATCAAGACCTAACCTAACCATGAAATTGAACTGTAGAGCTCGTTCACAAGCAGAACTCTACGTTTATTTATCTTTGCATGCAGATCGTTCAATAGCAGTACATATCGAAGCTTAACGTTCTGAATATTCTTATGAGGTTACTGTAGCTCATGATGGAGAGAGAGAGAGAGAGAGAGAGAGAGTAGCTTGAAGTCGAAGACTGCTTCCATTAAGGTCAGGTTTCATCATGAAGATTATTTAATATAAAATAGATATACGGTAATATGATACGAAAGGAAAGGGTAAATGAAAAAAGGCACATGCAGGCATACAAACTTTCACACCTTTGCTTTTTAAATTCAGAGTCACTTATCCAGCAAAAATACTGCTTTCTCTTATTTTTTGCCAAGAAAAAAGTCAGATGAGTCAGTCGACATATGAATCAGAAATGATTGACGGTTGTGTGGGTGTCTTTGATATTAACGGACATTCGGAAAGCCCCTCCCACTTTTCTTTAGGTTTCATTCCTTGCTAGAAATATGCATCATGTGACGTCTCCAGTAAGGTCTAGGAGATCCTACCTCCATGTTCAACTCTGGATTCAGTAGCGAGTCTGGATCCGATCTCTTTGAGCTTTGTAATTTGAAAGTAACAGGACAGTTAAATACTGCAAGAACAAATTGGGATTACCTGGGCATGGGATGTAAACACATACCTCTCCATTTCATCCAAGTGTTTTCATGCTCTCTTAAAGCAGTTAAACTACAGAGTTCGGTCTTGCGTTGTTGCCTGCAGAATTGGCTTTAAGGCTAAAAAAATGAGCTGTACAGCGGTACCTCTGGATGAGAATTTAATTCGTTCCGGAGGCGAGTTCTTAAGGCGAAATTTTGTATTGCAAAACACATTGTCCCATAGGAAATGATGTAAATGCAGATAATATGTTCCAGTTACCCAAAAATATTATTAATATTACCAATTTCCAACACTATAATCATATTTTTTGCATATAAAAACAATCTGAAATAAATAGATATTAAACCTCACTTAACCTTAATTCCTCTTATCACCGGCTGCTTTAAAATCCAAACTGAAAGCGGCTCCCTTTTCTTCTTGCTCCCGTCCCTGCTACCATTCTTGGGACCTATGGTGCTATGTCTTCACTAAATCTTGCACAAAATGCAAAAACACCCACAAAAACTCACTTCGCTCGGCTTTCCACTGACGCAAGCGGCTCCCGGACATACGCGCGACTTACCCGGCGTTTAGTTCTATGGAAATACTTCACATGCCGAGGCAAATTTTTTTGCAAAATTTCAGTTCTTACGGCAAAAATTCTCAAGGCGTGGTATTCGTATGCAGAGGTACCGCTGTATGTTCTTTTAAATCCACCAACAGTGTAACTACACATAAAAAAAAAATTACATTTACCAATAACTGTTCTATATCCATTTTTCAGTCCCCCCCACCCGGTCCTCACTCCTGGTCATCACTCATGCTTGCCCTTTTGCAGTTGTTTAGCATGTTTTGCGTCTCTGTTCGACATTGCTCGCCACCACGCTGACCTTTTTCCTCTCGGAACCCGCGAGAGATGTGTCACGTCATGCTGAGAGTGACCTGAGAATAAACAGCAGGGAAGTGGTTTCTAATCTCACCGCGGTTCCACACTCCTTACCTCCCTGCTGTGTAATTGTCTTGAGGGAGCTTTAAGATATTATTGGTCGGTGTCAGAAAGAGATTAGCTGTCTGCCTTCGATGTGCAACCAGAGAATTAAAGAGGAATGTTGTGTTCCCTGAGGCTCGGATGATAGAACTGAACACAAATCTCAGCTCGATCAGTTTTTTATTTATTTTTTTCAGTCTCAGTGGTGACTCAGGGTCTTTGATCGCTCTGTCTGTTAGTTACAGTAACTCAGATTACTCATATACAGTACAGTACAGATACACACTGACACACACCAGGGCCCTTATTATTTATGTTGTCTTAAATTACAGGGTCTTACATGAGTATTCACCCCGCAGAACTGTTTGATAGAATATTTATAGAAATCTGTAGAATTCAGTTGTAGCCTAAATAACTTTTGCTTTGAACTGAATGTTTTATAGAAATTGTTACTTTAGAACTCTATAGATCAGACTTTACGACACTGATGCTCTACAGAACTTCATTTAGAATTCCTTTATTTCTACACTGCTATAACATATTCTACACATTTCTATCAAAAACATGTGACCTGGGCAAAGTACACGAATCCTGTACTCCAGTAAAAGTTTTGAGCATCAAAAGTACAGGGCTTGTATTAGCTCACATTAGCCTTTTTTATAGTAAAAAAAAAATATCTCTTTCTCTCTTTCTGCTTCCCGATTTTGAACGTGTTGTTTTCATCGATGTCTGCAACCAGCTCCGCAAGCAGGTCACGAAATTACACTAATTATTGTTTAAAAAATTAGTTAATTACTTAACAAAAAAAGGTCTCCACAGTCACCGGACCTGAACCCAATCGAGATGGTTTGGGGTGAGCTGGACCGCAGA
>JAOVVB010000037.1:36212184-36222809 GCA_028570985.1 Heterobranchus longifilis | reverse complement strand
GTAATACTATTTTGTAATTAATTCTAAACTGAACAGGTAGCCAGTGCAGGGATGATAATATTGGGGTTATATGATCAAACAGGATTTTTTTTCTGTTTTTTTTTTTCTTCTGGTTTTAAGTGAGAAAAGGAATGTTATAATGAACGAGCTACATTTAAATACTTTAATTGTAACATAATCAAGGAAAAATGTAATATCAAATCGGTATATTAAAAAAATTGTGATACTTAGAGAATCAAGAGCATTTTTAATCGAACAGGCACTGAGATATCGCTTATCAGGAGGTGACTGATGATTCCCGACCCAGGTATGTACTGTACACTCAACTGGGTTTTTTTTTAATAATGAAAGATTTGTCCTCAGAGTTTCTTCCAAGTCATAGTATTAGAATATCAAGGGGTTCTTAAGGGGACAGGTCATGAACACATACAGTGGGACAAGTAATTACAGAATAAACTAAATATGGATTAGAGGTTTGACTGCCGAGCCCTTCTGTCTGTGTAAGCTTCTGAAATCCTGATGTCAAAATGAGGCTGAGGGTTCCCTCTCTCTTACTCGGTCACAGAAGAGCAAATTATTTGCTGAGTTTGTTTAGAATTGTAACAAAATCTGAAAACATTTATATTGAATCAGGATATTTATAAAATTGTGATACTTAAAGAATCACAATACAAATTGGACCGGCACCAGTGATAGTATCGTATCTGGTGATTCCCATCCCTAAATAATAAGAATATAAATATTTTCTTACAATTTGACCCCTAATAATAATAATTGGGATGCTTTTTTTTTTATCTTACTATATAAATTTTCTAATTTCCAACATCATACATATTTAGAAATCTTTGCATTCCTCGTCTCTCTGCCTTCATGACTAAGATCAAATTGCAATTTTTCTGAACGTGATATGAAGACCCAGAGTACTTATCCTCTCAAGCGAGAGTTAACACTTACGCCTTCTGAACCTCCAGCCATCACGTTCACTACAATAGGGTCAATATAATGAGAAACGAAGACTTGTATTTTCCCTTATGACACCTGAAAGCTCAGAAACGTCCTCACATCATTTCGTCATTAGGGACTCTGTAACTGCTGGATTCTCAGTATCTCGTGTCCCTGGTGAAAGCCGCTTCCGTGAGAAAAAGTAGCGTTTGAATAAGTGGAAGAAAACCTCAGTGTGAGTTTGCAGGAGAGGTATTTTAAGAGCAAGTGTTAATGTGACTGTTAGGTTCAAAAATAAAAAGCGGTGGTGAGGTGCTAGTGGAGAAGTGAGGTGTAAAAATCTACCCCAAGCAAGCGAGTGGGTCAGCTCGCTTATTCTTATCACTTTCATAGCATGGAAAAAAAGGTATTTTTTTGTATGTGAAGTGTAAAATAATACGTATGTAGAATGTACTTATGGATAAATAGACGGAGAGAGCACTTCAGTACTCTGTAGGAAGGATTTTTGCTTTGTTTTGTGTATTGGTTCTGTAGTTTATCCCTGCTGTACAGTCAGTGCATGTACAGTATTTAGGAGTTCATGCTGAAATGACAGCAGCACTGTGGCACGGCGGGTGGTCTGTGGCCTCACACCTCGGGTCAGGTGCGGGCATGTTCTCCTCACGCTCGCTGGTTTTCCTCCGACAGTCCAAAGACATGCAGCGTAGGCAAAATTGGTGTTTCCAAATTCCCCATAGTGTGTAAGCAAGTGTGTGAATGTGTGTGCTTGTGTGCCCTGTGATGGATTGGCACCCTGTCCAGGATGTACCCCGCCTAGTGCCCCCGAGTCCCCTGGGATATGCTCCAGGCCCCCCGCGGCCCTGTATACAGGATACGCGGTATAGAGGATGTGGACACCATCATTATTTATGTATATTTTGTTAAGAGTATAACTTTAAGAGAGGATAAGAAGAGTTTAAGAGTATAATAAGTGTTAATAAACTCTACTGTTGTCATACACTCTGTTGAGAATAACAAGGACATTAAGGACATCAGCGTTGACAATTTTTTCCTGTTCTGCCATTTAAATGTGGGAAATTTCTGTTTTCTGGTTTATCTGTTGTTTTGATGTGCCTTCACATTATTATTATTATTATTATTATTATTATTGTTAGGACATGATGTTTCTCCCCATCATTTAACTTCTACACCAGCATGTTTTTGGAAGCAGGGAGGACACGGGATATTCCAGTGGAAACCCATTTCAGACACAGGGAGAGCATGCACAGACATTCTGCTGCTTTTTACATGTGATTTGATTTTTTCTTTGACCCGATTCTCCTATCATAAGGACTGTATCTCCAATTTATATTCTGTTGTTTTTGTTATCGTTGTTCTTGTTGTTGTTGGACCTCTGACCCTGGCAGCCAAGGCAGCCAAGTAAAATGGGTATGTTTCCAGACTGCTAGAAAGATGGTAAATTACCGTCATGATCACAGCTAGAGCTGTTTACGCCGCTGACACTCAACCTCAGTATGTTCCCAATGCATTAGGCTGTTGTTGGGTTTTATTTAGATCTGGCCCACTTCTTATTTTTAATTGAATATCTTTGTGCACTGGAACATATTCCCACATGTTCCCACTATTGTTCCACTTCCAAACTCCATCAGACACAAATGCTCTTCATTTATTTTGTCATTTATGCCTGATTTCATCTGAATGTTTATATGGTACAAAAAGAAATATATACTGTATATAACCCTGCTTTAAACCTCTTCACCACTTTATCCCTGACCTGCCTGGTGTGTTCCTTGGACTTCCTGATGCTGTTTGTTCACTAATGTTCAGCTGTACAGTATTTATACTGAGATTAAATTACACACAGGTGGCGACGTCTCAGGTCAGTTGGTTCCACTGAATTTTAGTTAGTGGTGTTTTTGTAAAAAAAAAAGTTAATAACATTTTTTAAACCATTTACCATTTTCCTTCCATTTCACAATTATGTGCCACTTTGTGTCGGTCTATCGCATAAAATCCCAATAAAATATATTTACGTTTGTGGTTGTAATGTGACAAAATGCAAACACTGTAGCTGTAGAGACTTTAACGTAAGTTTATAACGTAAACATCAACTGCAATAAATGTAAATGCAATTAACGGCAGCCTTAAAAGAAAAGGATTTATGAAGCCGAGGTGAGTTTATGGAAGGCAGCTAGCTGGTATCTGTACCCGTCATCATCTAAAGACATCCAGTCATCATCAGGCCGGGACGTTTCTATCAAAATGAACAGCACTGCTGTAACCTGGGATTAGAATAAAAATAAAAACATTATTTGTTTGTAAATTTAGATGATATTATTTGTCATCTGATGATCTGCCCTGGTCTGTCCAGCTGCGGAGGTGTTGTCAGGCAGACCGTCCTCACTGTGACTTTGAGCTGCATTAGGGAGACGACTTGTCTGCAAGGACATCGGTGGATTTAGACACGGGAGACATGTCGGGCGGCACGGAGCGCAGGGGGGAAGATGAGAGATTCTGTCTTGTGAGCGAAGCACTGACTGGGGAGTGGACATCATCTCAGGTCTCCGTGCTGGACGATGTCCGAGTCCAGGGGAAGCTGGGAGTGAAGCTCATGTCTAACTTTGCACAACGATGCGACTAGAACTTATCTAAACATAAACTTTTTTCAGCACAACCAAGCTGATATAATGAACTTTTTCACTTTTTTCATTTGAACCAACTATACAAACATGACTAAGCCAAAGTCCTAACCCTAACCCTTAGGCAAAGAAATAGCACAGAAACATACAGTATGATGACATGATTTTATGGCTGTTTCTGGTTGTTTCTGTGGATTAAAAAAAATGAAATAATAAAAGAAATAAAATAATATGCACATTTTGTGCGTTCAACATTTTTGTGATGTTGTTCCCATATTCCGGTTGCATTAAAATATATGCGTTTTAAAAGTATTGTTAACTTTGGTTCAACATGAAATTTTGCTATCTGAAGCCTCCACCGTCGACACACACTGGCAGGACGACCATACTGTATGAACCGTTGTTTATTTATTTTTTTCAATCGGTCATTGACCAATGATGTGTTGGCTACGGATCTGTGCCACTTGAGTTTTAAGGGTTATTAAAGCCATTAGGGGCCAATTTTAGAAAAAAAATAAGAGGAAATAAAATGAGAATCGGCGAAAGGCAAAAGATATGCAGCTACACTATATGGACATCTTGGACAATGCAATGATTCTATACAACTTTGTCCCAACAGTTTGTTGAAGGCCCTTTTCATTCCAACGTGACTCCACCCCAGTGCACAAAGCAATGACTATAAAGACATGGTGTGGAAGAACTTGAGCGGCCCTAACTCAGAGCCCTGACCTCAACCCCATCGAGCAACTTTGGGATGAACGGGAACGGAGATTGCGAGCGAGGTCTTCTCGTCCAACATCAGTGTCTGACCTCATAAATGCTCTACAAAGTGAATGGACACGAATTCCCACAGAGACACTCCAAAATTTAGTGGACGTCCTCCAAGCAGAGTGGAAGCTGTAGAAGCTGCCGACTCCATATTGAAGAGTGTGTGTGTTAGGATACAATGTCATTGCAGGTTCGGCCCAATACGTTTGTCCGTATAGTGTATGTTCTGACTTTATGATATTATGTGGGTTGGGTTGTAAAATAGGCGAGTATCACACTTATGGTGTTATTCATTTGTTTATTTTTTTGGCCAGGCACTGCAGGGGAATTCTCCCAGGTGCCGTACACTATAGAGCTGCCACTGTGCATGTATAGTATTGTTGTATATTATACTTTATTGCGGGCGTTGGTGTCTCAGTGGTAGGCTTCTCACCTGCCATACGGAAGGAGGAATAAAAATGGGCGGGGGAACACCTGTGATCCCTATGATGCGCTCCAGCCGATAGAACAACATTCGGGACTCTGTATTAATATGATGGATGATTTGATAGCCATGGCATTGACCTGGTCAGTTATATTACATGGAACTTTTAATATTTCATACTTCAAAGAAGTGTTCAGATCGATTGAAACAACACCGTGAACAGAATGAACAGATGCTTTCCCAGGCCCACAGAGCATAACTATAGATACAGAGAACTAATAATTTAATTAAAACGATGTCATGGGCAGGTATTGGCAAGTAACACATCGAGCCCAAGAGGTTTCTTTCATTAATGTGGTGTGAACAGACGACGAAGCTCTATAGTCAGGGCGTGAGCTGGAAATTCACTTAGCTCGGGTTCTCACTGCTGATCTGGAGATCAGGTTCCTCGGGGGGAATCTTAGTGGAAAGAGCAGACAGACGGCAATTAACACACGGGTTAGAAACGCTCTAGCACATCTGTAGGATCTGTAGTTCCTCCCCACAGAGCAGGATTGTACTCTCTCTCTTTTCTTTACCTGCCAGTCAGATTCCAGGTGATTAGCTTCATCAGACCCGTGCACTAGGTTTACACTTCAACATTTATTACTAAACGAGTTTTGGCCTGGGTGTCCACTGCAGTGCACACAATTATTCTCAACACCACGTTACAGGATATCGGCTGGGAGTCATCGCCACATCACCCCGTACAGTCCTGACCTCGCTCCAAGCCATTTGGGATATTAGAGGAGTTCCTGGGAGGCCGGGGTTTTAGATGTAATTCAGACAGGCAGTCCCGTCATGGCTCTGGCGTCCTGAGACAACGTTCTACCTTGATTGTGTCCAAGCACTAGTGAAACACTGTGATAAGTGCATTAGTGTAGCAGGAGTTTATATAAAGAAATAAAGGGAGTTTTCACTCTCAGAAATGTGTTCTGTTATTCTGCGCAATCAAAAGTCCCAGTTTGACTTGAACACCCTTTTTATGATGTGACATACTATAAATAGTTCTTTAAATCTTTATTGAAGATGTGTGATCGTTGGCAAATTGCAGATAAAAACATATATTTTTTTGTTGTTTGTTGTTTCTCACTCTACTGTTAATTACACAATGTCCTATTTCTCGCTTAATGTGAAACTTCCTGTAGGCATTTATTCATGTTCTAGTCCTTCTGCTAATTTCATTGCTTGTTTTAATGGAAGAAATAAAATGATCTGCGAATAAAGGTCAATAAGAACATTTAAAGCGTTAAAACACTGAAAAGTAGAAAATACTTGATACATTTAACCAAATAATTTAAATAGGTTTATCAGTCTTTGGTGAGTAGTAAAGTAATTGATTGCATTGATTGCAAAGACTGTGATGGATCTTGGCTTGAGGGTCTTGAGGTTAAAGGTCTTCGGGTTAAAGGTCTTAATCTGGGTTTCAGCAGTGGGAATTGAACTCACATCTATATGGAAATTTGGGCTGTATTTTAATTCCTTGGTTACCGCTGCTGTCTCTACATGAGCACAATACGGCTTAATCCATATCTTTTTTTGTCTGTCGTCCCCAGGACAACGTGGATCTGGGTGATCTGATGTTCTCGCTGTGTTACCTGCCCACTGCTGGCCGACTGACCATCACGGTGATAAAGGCGCGCAACCTCAAAGCCATGGACATCACCGGAGCCTCAGGTTCGAAATATTATGTGGGCGAGTGCATGGCAAGAGTTTACTAAAGGGTTAGGCAATAGAGCAAGCATCACATCCTGTTAAACATCAAACAACTAGTCTTGCTTCATAAATGATCCGGTCGTCCTTTTAGAGAAAAAAAAAAAAAAAAACAAGAAGGAAGGATGTGAAGAGTTTGTAAAGATTCATAAAGTTTGGAATATATAATAGATTTGATAGATTTGAATATTTTCCAAAAACACAATTTAAAAGACCAGATAATAAATACACATTAATAATAATAATAATAATAATAATAATGCATTTGATTTATATGGGCGCCTTTTTGGTCACCCAAGGTCGCTTTCCAGATAAAAGATAAAACAAGATAACATTGATAAAGATAACGTTGAGTAGTAAGTGATTAAAAAATATTAAATGAAACAAGAGACAGTGTCATAATTAAAGACATTGTAAGACATTTAAAAACAAATGAGATTTAAATGGAGACTTGAGCGCAGCTTTACGTCATACGTTACCTGATATTGATATCAAGTCATATTTAATTTACGGCTGTAATATACAAAGTAACGTCTTAAAATTCAAAAACAAATGTGCAGTAATATATCACCAAACTCTACAGTACATCTTAACCAAACAACCAAATACTTTTCTAAATACAAAAATTTTTAGACAAAAACATCTAGAAAATGAATGACTGTCGTTGCTTTTTGTTGCTGACCCTGATCTCTTTCTCTCTCTCTCTCACTCTCTCTCTCTCTCTCTCTCTCTCTCTCTCACTCTCTCTCTCTCTCTCTCTCTCTCTCTCTAGACCCCTATGTGAAAGTCTCTCTGATGTGCGAGGGGCGGAGATTAAAAAAGAGGAAGACCTCGACTAAGAGGAACACCCTGAACCCGGTGTATAACGAGGCTATAGTATTCGACGTCCCACCAGAGAACATTGATCAGATTAGCCTCTTGATAGCTGTGATGGATTACGACCGGTGAGCCCCGACTCTCATCATTATATACACACACTTGTGTAACGGCCATGAAACATCAGTTCCTGTTCTCACTTATGTTAAAGCAGCTAGAAATATCAGTTTCCTCACCAGCTTCCTTTTCTTCTTTCCTGAACCCCAAAAAAAGCTCAGATTGTCGTGTTAAGCAGAAACCAGAGAGGATGAAGGCTTATGTTTAAAAAATATCAGAAAACTTAAAGCGATATTTTACAGTAACCTCTGACACTGGAGACTCCTTCCATAAACCTGCTTATAGAAAACTTTAGCAAATCAATACTTACACATTGTTTATGTCAGTTTATGTGAAGCATATAGAAAGAATATACAGTAAGTATTAGAACGAGCTGCTGTTATAGAAAATGAATCAACACCTGCTGACCAATCAGCACCGAGAGTTTAACAGCACTGAGGAAGAGATAATGCTGTTCTCTGTCTTTACTGCTTTCACTGATTTATATTCATCTGTTTTTATTATCATGATGTCATCCTTTTTTGGGCGACAGATAACAATCAGTACCTGTTAGATTCAACTCAAGTTTCTATTTCTAGTTGATTAAAAAGGTCACAGGTCGCACAGTGGCGTAGTGGTCAACACTGTGACCTCACAAGTCCAGGGTCAAGGGTTCGATTCTCGCCTTGAGTCTGTGTGCATGTTCTCCCTGTGCTTGGTGGGTTTCCTCCGGGTTCTCCGGTTTCCTCCCACAGTCCAAAGACATGCAGATTAGACAAATTGCCTGAGACAGATCGGCACCCCGTCTATGGTGTACCCCTCCTCGTCCCCACCGTCTCCTAGGTGACAGGCTCCAGGCCCTCATGTGACCCTGTAATCAGAACAGCGGTGTAGAAGATGAATGAATAAATAAAAAAGGTTGCAAACAAAAAACAAATACATAAATAGTGCAGGACACATGCTTAAAATATTTAATTGTTGCCTTATATTAGTTGTATTGTTGTTGCTAGATCACTTAATATTTTTAGATTAAAAATTTTTTCTCGTAAAATTTTTTTCTAGAAAAATGTATTAGACCTTCTTTGTTCCATCACTTGCCCATGAGAGATCTGGATGTTTATTGTTATTTATTTATTAGCACTTTATTTTATTTGTTTATTTTTCCTGGGGGTGGGTTGTCAGTTGTCTGATCATATCATTAGACATGCTGTTTAAATCTCTTTCACTTGCATGTACACGTTCATTCAAACCAAGAAAGCTGTAGTAAAGACTGTTTGTCTCTGGCTCCTTTCACAGTGTAGGTCACAACGAGGTTATAGGTGTGTGTCGGGTGGGTAACGATGGTGAGAGCCTGGGCAGGGACCACTGGAACGAAATGTTGACGTACCCTCGTAAACCCATCGCCCGCTGGCACCCTCTAATCGAGGTAAGCACGTTTCGGGGAACCTAAGAACGGAAACACGGTAAATATCTCCATTCAGAGTCGAATCATGAGGGTTCTGTTGAAACAGTCTCCACATATCTGATCGCTCAGGAAGGGATTCCACCAGAACGACAATTAACAAACCATTAACTGTGGAAATAAGCAAGCAAGAGACTGATTAATAAAGAGATAAAACACGCTGAAGGAGCCTGGTTCTCCAGGAGCGTTCATGTCTGGGTTCTCCTTTTTTATTTGATTTTTTTTTCAGGTCTGAGCTTTGTGATTGTGGTGTGAACCGTAAAGTGAGCTCATTTATTATTTTGCACTTTTCATCCCATGCCATTTGAGTCAAGGTTATTATACTCCTCGTGGAATTCATTCATCTCCCGCTAAAGCTGTATTCACAGCTCTGTCGCTCACCGAAGCGTCTCTATCTCAGACTCATGGTTGAGATCCAGAAGAAGAGTAATGATTTGTTAGCACGGAGAAAAGACAAAAGGGATGGGGGAAAAGAATGCAGTCCTTGAGCATATTTGTTTCCCATACATTCGAATAATGATCTTCCTGGCGTATTACATGTTAATGAATCTGTTCGGGCCTTGCGCGTTGCCCTGCGGGGAAAAAGAACAAATCGTTTTTCTCGCACAACAGATGGTTGGTGCAGTCCTGGAGGCGCGCTCGGTGCGAGTGCATTGTGTTATTCACGCACAGATTTTCTTTCTCCTAAACAAGCCTTAAAACGTTTAACCCCTGACATGAAAGCAGACAGAATCTATCTTGTATTTAATGTGATGTTCTATTGCTTTACGACACTGACCTGAACAGGAGCCCATGCGTTTATTTTAAGAGCGGTTTGTGTTTATAGCAGAAAGCTGGCACCGTTTTAACACGCTTTGTTTTTTTTTGTTTTTTCTAAACTCACACATATATCTATGATTTCAGTGCATCCGTATACAAACTGTCTCACTTTCCCAACTAGGCTTTTTCTGCCAAGAAAAGATTAAAAAAAAACATGTTTTTATTTTCCCCCTAACACAAAGCTCTGCATTAAGTCTTAGCACAGAGCTCAGAGTTTGTGCATGCTAATTCTGCGCGCCAGATTGTGAGAGCGCGTGAGAGCATGGGTGTGACCCGTGGAGCTACTGTAACACCTGCTGTAACTGTACATCATCTTGCTTCAGATTGGTAAAATCAGGGAAATCTCTCAGCAGTGAGACAGGAACGTCACAAACTGTGGGATACAATTTAAAAAAAAAAAAAATTTATTATCTATACAACATTATTTATAAAACTGTAAAGTTGGTGTGTCTGTACATTGAAGGAATTCATGAAAAAAATATTTTGGGGACATGAGATAGAGCACATCAAAATTTTTGGAATTTTCGTCTGTTTGTCTGTTTGTTTGTGCACGCATCACGTAAAAAATACAAAACAATATTTTAAAGGTGTTTTCACAGGCTGAGCTTGGGGTAACATATAGGTTCCATTTCATCTTAATCAGCTCACAAGAAGAGAAGATATGCTAATATGAAATTTAAAAAGAAAATGCCCATATCTCTACTGTATATGATGAAAAAAAAATCGACTTTGAAAAAATGATGATGAAAAAACAGATGGCGCTGTGCAATTTTTAATGTGTGCTTATGAGTGTGCAGTTAAATTCCATGAGAAGTCATGGGCACATTTAGTATACAGTGGGGTAAAAAAGTATTTAGTCAGCCACCAATTGTGCAAGTTCTCCCACTTAAAAAGATGAGAGAGGCCT
>JAOVVB010000037.1:36196661-36209439 GCA_028570985.1 Heterobranchus longifilis | reverse complement strand
CACACACACACACACACACACACACACACACACACACACACACACACACACACACACACACACACACACACACGGCGCTAATAGTAAAATCCTATTAATGTTCCTCCAGAGAGCTTTTTTTTCACCACTGTCACATCTGGTTTGTTCATTAGGAACCTAATTCTCCATCTGGATTTTTTTAAGATTGCTTCGGGACAGTATATATTGACATATTTCTTTTTTTTTAAATCTCATTTTTCTCCAACAAATATATAGAGAGCGAGGTTGATGGCATAATATTTATTCATAGCTGATAAAACATAAGTGATTACAGGAAATACTGTACATTGTTTTATGTTTCATTATAAGAAATTTAACTATAAATGGCTAAAAAATATGATCTGTTATTCTGTAAATAATAATAAAAAACAGTCAAATCTTGGCAAATTGCTGTGATGTGCCCTAACAACATAACCTCATGTTTTTATCTGTCAAATTTTTTTTATTAAAATCCAGGAGAAATGGATCAGACATGAATAGACAGGTAGCAGTTTGGGAACGTTTGTAAAGAAGGAGGCGTGCACACGCACATGGGAATCTCTCTCTTTTTTACCAATACATATGTAAACAGGTGTATATCTGAAACCACTGCAGGGTCCATGCTATTCTTCAAATGGATGAGACGAGCTCTGCCCAAGTTCTGCTCCACACCGCTGCATCTGTCTCTAAGGGTTCTGTAGCTCTTTAGGATCTGGAGGACACCCTCGACACTGAACTCTGCGAAGAACACGAGGATACCCTAAGGAGACAAGGTCCCGCCACTACAGTGCAAACTTTTATTGTTGTAGCTGGATAAAATTCTGGAAGATGTGATGGATCAGTTATGTCCTACACTACTTCCTTTGGTGCTGTGTTCGTTTGACCAGTAAATTATTGCACTTTACTATAAATAAGCTTCTGCATGTTAGACACTGCATGTTATACAGTAGCCACACAGTTTCTTAGCTATGAGTTGATTAAAATTGTTATAGTTGATTAAAAAGTTTTAGATATTAAAATTGTTAGGATAAAATCTATGTATAATAGCACTCCATGGCAGGATATACTGTACGGAGAAAAATTATGAATCAGAAAAAGCAGAGGCACTAGAACAGAGCCTTGTGGAATGCCAGACTTACAAAAGTATTTTACACTCAGTCATGCAGAAAAAAATGTCTAAGCCAAGGCTGTTCCTTTGACTCCAACACAAATTTCTATTTAGCCCAGAACAATATTGGTGTCTATAAAAATAGTCCAATAAACAGCACCAAAATGAGTCATTGCTAGTCCAAGGCCAGCGTTGGGTCATTTACCACTTTACCGCTTTTCTATTTTTCTGACGTGTCCTCAATCGTGACTCTGGTTCAGGCATGAAATTCATATAACGATTGTTGTATAAACGAAAAAAAAAAAAAAAGCTGTTGAACTACATTTAATATTTACATCCATGGTTAAGGTTGGGGTTTTAATAACTGTTTAATAACAGCTGGTTTAAAAGTTACATAAGCAACACTGAATGCATTTTCTTTAGCTAGTATTTCTTTTAGATGACTTTAACTAGCTTTTTTCAGTTATTTACTGGGTGTTACAGAAGAAACTGGGTTTAATTTTATTCTGCTTACTGTATATGTTCACATTTTAGGCTTGATTGAAATAAGATTTTTTCCCCCTTTTTTTCCTTGGATTGAATTTGATCTTTTGACAGCTCACGTCCCTAACCACAAATGACCGATGTCTGTCTTAACGGTGAACACACCTCTTCTGTGAAATGTGGTCAATTGTTTTGAACATCTAGTTTTGTTGGTGCAAATCACGTGATTTATTTTCTACTGAATGTGCAATAGTCATTGTTTTTGAAATTCAGCTGTTTTGCTGCACTGTTCACGCTGGATGATGACGATTACAATGATCTCTACGACTACGTTAAAGAAAAAGCTACAAGAATTCCGAGTTGACAATTTTCATTCATGTCAGTTGGCTACTGATAAAATGCTATTTGTGTCATTTCTGCGTTGTAATGTGAGCGCAGCTTATTTCACCAGACGATGACTTCGAGTCTGAATTGTCACAAAATGGGTTAAGTGTCATACCAAGTGTTTACAGAGCCAGACTGGTCATGTATCTTGGATCTTGCCCACTTATTATGGTTATAGCCAAGCTACAGTAGCAAACCTGAATATCCAGTCGGTCATGTGATTCACAGTGGCTTGTGTCTGATTTGGTTCTCCTTCTGCCAGGTTGCCACTGGCTAAGTGTGTTAAAGTCAGTTTAGAGACATACTGATATAGACATAATATAATTAATGATTCCAGAAAGAGTAAAGCAGCAAGTCTGGACTGGAACTAAAGGAATATTTAAAGCAAGGCAGGACAAGTCGTTTCCTTATTTACTGTAGATCCTTCGGCAGTAAATAACTATTTCCTTCGTTTGAGATATCATTTTGCTTATTCGGTTTAGGTACGATGTGGATATCTTTAGCACAAAACTGACTTAGAACTTTTTGTAATGAAATCATCATATTTCACCCATTTCACCCTGCAGAATCCCATCCTGTTCTTTGTTCTGGTTTTACCTCCCCTTCTCCCCTGGTACCCCTTTACCCCATTTATTAGACTGCCGGGCAACATGTGTGTCACATGCGTGTGCGTTCGCTACACAAAGAGCCTACATGAGCTGGCCTTGCATTCTGAAGTACTCGCTAATGAGATCTAAGACGGCACAACAACAAAGCTAAGGAGTGTGTGTGTGTGTGTGTGTGTGTGTGTGTGTGTGTGTGTGTGTGGGGCGATCACTATTCATAAGTAAGCAGGTTTAAAAGAAACAGTGCCATAGAATTAGGAGCGAGAATTATGTAAGAAGAGAGGTGAAAAGAGCGAGAGAAAAAAAAAGAGAGAGAGAGGGATGGAGGAGGAGAATAAAGAAAGGAGAAAGGGAGGGAGAGTGCAGCTGCTGAGATCTTAGTGGCACAACCGCAGTCTGATGTTAAAGACTGCTGCCTTCTCCGTGCTCCAAACCAGATGCTTAGGAGCCATAAACAACCTCCAGACAGGGGAAGAAAACCTCAAACACACACACACATGCGCACACACTCACATACTGAAAGACAGAAGACATCGATTAGAGCTCTGTTCATTTCAAGGTTTAGTTCTGCATTTATTTCCACTTTTGTAAGCAGTCGATGGTTCTGTACATGAGAAGAAGCAGGCAGGATCATGGCCCTGAATCATGGAGTGTGACATTGAACTTTACAAACATTTTACTTGGCTTAGAAAGGTAAGCGAACGTTATTCTCCTTTCCTTGACTTCATCGCTCACTTTACACTTTACTTCCAGTTTAGTCTGTGATGAGTGTCTGACTTGTTGACACCACAGAAACCACACCGTTATTGCTCGCGCTCTCGGAGTGTACAGTAGGATACAGGAGATCAATGACGAGTCTGAGACGGAGAATAGTTTTATTAGAAGTGGAAGGAATTAGACTTGGCAGCTGCTGACTCTGACACAGACAACGGAGGTTCAGGAAAAAAAAAAAAAACATCCACAGAAGTATTAGGAATATTGAAAGAACAAAGGATCATACTGTGTGAAATGCAATATTTACAAAAGATACACACTGTAAAAAATAAATAAATAAAATAAAACCCTGTACTGCTTTGTATTATTTAGTTGTGGAGTTGTGTTAGAAGTCTGTGTGGCCAGCAGTGGAACATCTTCACACCTGATAATAAATAAATAATACCACAGGATTATTAGATTCTTAATTCTGATTGGTTAACAGTTGTTGATTAGTTTTCTTTAAAAAAAAAACACTCAAACGTCACTTAAAATCACAGTTTTAATGCATGAACTTGTTTTCACATGCTGTTGTAGCAAGTCTATAGTAGCGACGTACACACATCTATAGTTGGACAACTGACACGGCAGGTAAACAAATGAAAAAAAACTTGTGTTGACAGTTTCTGTAATGAGATTTAACATTTATGGAAGGAGTCTCCAGTTTCAGGGCTTTATATATAAAAAAAATAAGAGTATAAGCTGCTATAATAGAAGAAAAACTCAACTCTAATCAAATAAACAGTATAATGAAGTACACTTAAATAATAATAATAAAAATAATAATAATAATAATAAGACAGATTTCTAGTCATCCTTAGTCGCCTCTGAACCGTCCGTGTTGTTTTGTTCATGGCTAACGCGAGCTACAATGCTAACTAGCTTCTAACACAAGGCTGAATCCCAAATCCTTCTCTAACCCCTGATCAAGGGCACTACTTAGTGTGTGGAACAAGGGATTATACACCCTGCAGACTGCACTAGCTTTCCATTTAACGCTATTTGTGATTGAACCACAGAACAGTTAGCTGTTCCAGTAGCTCACATAACTCACTCACGCACTTTTTTAATTTTGACAATAAAGTCCGTATGTTATTTTTAGAGGACGGTAAATATGAACTGTTATACAAGCTGCACATTGACTCCTCTAAAATATATCCAAGTTTAATTTCTATAGTGTTGTCCTTTGAGAAGATATACTAAAATGTTTGCAGAAATCATTGGGGTGTCAGTATGTCAGTATTAGTTAATCATTGTATGAGGTGTAAAGCACAACATTTTCTGTCCACTGTTGTGACTGACGTCATGGTGGTCACGTGTCTGCGAAATATCTATTAAAGCATACCTTAAAGTGTGTGTGTTTTTTTATTTTATTTAATAAGCATATACAGAGTCAGCCAAAGCAATACAGGAAAAGTAAATTAGTATGATGTATATTATATTCATATAATATTAATTATATTATCGCATTATTATCATAATATTTTATATATAGCAATAAATTTTGGTGTTAAAATATGTACACATTTTTTTTCTTTTCCTGAAGTGTGTATACATTTTTTGGCTGACCCTTTATTTTGAAACATATTTGTGCAGTTTGATTGAACTTTTTTTTTTTTTTAGGAAAAACAATTTTTCACAAACCAGAGAACTTGCTAGGATAGAATTTGGTTTAAGACATAGTTAAAAGTTGATTAAAAACTAGCTGTTTGAACGTGAGACAGGTTGTGATTGATTGCTGGTCTGTAGGTCAACCTGCAAGCGCTGGGAAACAACGAGAGCTATCAAGAACGGCTCTGTCGACTCGAGGGAGATAAAGAATCACTCGTGTTACAGGTAAGACGTAGAGGGTTACCGATTTTTTTTTTAATCTTTGTTGTATTCTTATCTTTAATTCCTATTCCTTCTCTTATCTAAATATTTTGTTTTACAAAACTGTGCGTCTGAAGCTATAATATGTTTATAAGCTGACTTTAGATTAACTTTTATAAGCATTATAAATTATTTGGGGTAGTGGTAGCTCAGAGAGTTAAGGCTCTGGGTTTACTGATCAGAAGGTCAAAGGTTTAAGCCAGAGCCCCTCCGAGTAGCCAGGGTTGATCCCTTGAGTGAGACCCTTCACCCTCTCTGCTCCAGGGGCTCCGTATCCTGGCTGACCTGACCTCTGACCTCAGAATATGTGGAGAAAAGAATTTCGCTTATAATGTTTATGTGACAAATAAAAACTAGAAAATATCAAGTCATTATGAACTACGTTATTTTATGTCTCACCTCATTGATAGGATGAGCTAGTTTCACTCTGAAATATTAATAGTTTAATAGTTTTAATAGTATTATAGTTTACTCACTAAATAATGATATTTCAACAAACCTATTCAGGGAATACAGGGGCGAAGTTTTCTCTCTCTCTCTCTCTCTCTCTCTCTCTCTCTTTAAGTTTGTTAACTTTATATACTGTTCATAGAATGTTATTTTTTCATACCTTATTTTTTTAATTAATATATTAATATTTAAATGTATTTATTTAAAAGCATTTGTTAGCTTGTGATTTGATTGTATGTTTATAGTGTTAACACTGAATTAAGGATAATTATCAGCTATATAATTCAATCTTGAATATCAAGCTTTCTTTTATTCAAATGTGCTCTTTCACTTTTTTTTTCTCCCAGTTTATAAATAATAAATAATATTTATTTATAGAATATTATTTATTTATGGTCCTGATTTTACTTTCCTTTTATTTTTTAAGTGGATTTTATCTCTCATTTACTCTTTTGATACCCATTGATGTCAAGATGTCTTTCTCCTTGCTCTAGTCACTACTATTTACAGTAATTGATGGCTGATGATGATGATGATGGTGATGATTATGATGATGAATTTGCTCAGTGGAAGCAATTTTGTGATCTGTCTGGTAATCCTGAACTTTAGTCCGATAATGTAACACTGTGAACTGAAACTAAGCTTTGCCAGGAAGGCCGTCCTTCCTCCCAGACTCTGTCACATGCTTGAATGGTTGAGTAAAATACCTCTGCACTTAAGCCAAGAGCTGGAAACTGACACGGCAGCCAATCCACCAGCTTGCTGAACAGCAATTTATTTTTTTCCCCCCTGAAATGTGATTATAATGTTGCAGCTATAATAATAATCCTCCAGGCCTTGGTTTTGCTTGCTCAGGATTATCAGCTCAGACTGTAGTCCACTGTTTCGAAACTTGGATTTGATTTGGATTATTGCATATTAGCAACAACTGGTTAAGGGCAAATCTAGACTAAAAGCAAATCCAAAGTCTGTATTTGAGTTTTTATTCTTCGTGCTATTTATGTGAATGCTTCAGGAAAAGGGAGGCGCACTTTCGTTGAACTGGGAGTCTGGTTTGTTTTGTGGAAGTCATGGGAGATTTACAGCTTTGTGATTGAGATTGTTCTCTCTCTCTCTCTCTCTCTCTCTCTCTCTCTCTCTCTCTCTCTCTCTCTCTCTCTTTCTTACTCACTATACAAACACACGCAGGTGAGTGTGTTGACAGACCAAGTAGAGGCTCAAGGAGAGAAGATCAGAGTCCTGGAGAATTCCCTTGAAGAGCACCAGCACAAGCTGAACTCCACTGAAGAAATGCTGCAACAGGTAACATGTCTAATCTTTACTACAGTACAGCTTTAAAATTACACTTGTGTAAGAATTCATGGGACTGGATTGTATAAAGGTTCAGGTTCAGGTTCAAACAATGGAACAAACATACAGTACAGTACAGTATACTGCAAATTCTAACAATATGAGTGATCAGGTTGCTTGAGTTTCTACAAAGTGTAATCATACGAATGCTGATCCAGTGCTGGTGTTAGTAGCTTTGTGATGTGACAAATGTACATTATTATTTTTTTAATGAGAGCTTGAGTAAGTGTTGGTGAAGTAAGCGAAGAGAGTGAACAAAAATTAAGCAAAGTTTAACCCTGTGACTGTAAATAAAAATAAAATCAACTTGGTGTTGGTAGATTTCTTATGTTTTTTCATGAATGGGTGCGATTTTTATTTTCCTGAGTGAGTTTTAAGAATAATTAATTTACTGTACACAAATACATTGAATATCTTGTATTTTATTATTTCTTTGACAATCTAATACAAGTCTCAGAGCTCCTCCAAAGTGTGTGTCTGATAATTCTCCAGCTGAAATAACACTCATATAACACTCAGATAATGCAATTTTCCCATACCTCAAACTCCTTTTCCAAACACGCCATTTCAGTCTTTATGTAAATGAAAAAATGCCAAGCCACGCCTCACTAGAGAACAGCAGAGCTACTGCACGCAGCAAGCTGTGGGAGGCGCTCTTCTTACATCGAGGAGACAGCAGGAAATCTATTTATCTTGTTTTAGCCCTTGCCAATACAAATATGAAAAAGGACAAAAGGCAGGAAGGGAATTTTTCTCATGTTTTTATTTGTATACACACTGGAGACCAATCTGATTGTCTAAACAACATTCACTAAAAAGTTAATTTCCCATAAGAGGTGCCCTTTAACGCTTGAAATACAAGCCAATAAACAGAAAGAGAAAATCTAATTTTTGGTCTTTTTTTTCCTCCACCAGTACACGTATTGCATTTTCCTCCAGAATGTTTATTTTATGTTTGTTTTGAGCGGTAAAACTGATTTGCGGTCATTTTCCAGTGGATCTGTATCTGGTTGCGTGGCTTTGAATGCTGCTACCAGGGAAACGATTTGCTACTTTCACTAGACTATGTGACGTCCTTTGGACCATGAAGTATACTCTTCAGCCGTTACCAGTCTAACTGTTTGCTTTGAGTAGCTATCTAGCTAGCAAGTTCTTGGTAGCTTTTTAAGTGTACGTAAAAAAAAAAAAAACAAGAGAAGAAATGCTCTGAACACTGCCGTGTCCCACTTTGTTCCGCATCGTCCAAATTTAATTGATGAAATGATAGACACAAGTTTCATTAGTGTTATATCTGTATTAGTTACATCAATACATTGTAAACCTATCGACGTATGTCACCGACATAACAATGGCTAACAACGCTTAACCCAAAACGCCAATGCTAACCAAGGCTGATATAAAGTATGTTATAATGTTGTATGGCGATGAACACCAGATAAAGCACAGTTATTGTACAGTAGTTACTGTAGTAGTCCTTGTTTTGTAGCAGAGTGACAATCCAGAAAAACAAATGACAAATGACTTTTTACGTTTTTTTTTTTTTAATCTTGAAATACTTTCTGAAAATCGAGCACAGCTCTTGCTTAAAATAGAACAATCTCAGACGTTGTTGTTTGCTGTTGCATATTGTTTAGTCTGTCAGTCTACTCGCTGTTTACCATCAACTCTCTTTTGAAGGTTTCTTTGTCTGAAAAGCTTGTATTTTCTCCATCAAGCTTCTGTTGCGTTATTTTCATAGCATTATCATTAACATTCATCTTCCCCATTATATGTTCCTCCTACCTTTTCACTTCCTTTTTATATATTGTTTTTTTTTTTTTCATGTAAAGCCAGATGTCTTGAAAGGAAGAGCTGTACATGGGCTTTTGAGTTTTGAAGCTTTACAGGAAGAAATACCACAAGGTCAGACTAACATTGCTTTGACAACACAAATATTTTACAGGATTCTGAGACGTTTGGTTTGTGCCCAGTCAGGATGGTGTAGTCTGGCCAGGTAAGCTGAGCTTCAGCTGCAGGGTTACATCGGCCAGACTTGGAGGAAATAAGAGAAGATTATAAGCAAAAAGAGAGAAGTGGGCATGAAAGAGCCAAAGTAGACTAAGCAAAATGAAGTGAAAATCAAGTCAATTTAATGGCAGTGATATCGTTTTATCTTTCGTATGATTTGAAAACACTGACAACAAAAGCTACTCACATGTAACACAGTATTTGCAGGAAATTGTTGAAAAATTGCTGTGATTTAAGTCAATAGGGCTTGAGACACAGCGAATCCAAAAACAGCAGATGCCTTACAGGATGACTTATTTAAAGATTTCTTATTTAAAAACTTTTTTTTTTTCTTAAGTAACAACCTGTATGACCAGCATGACCAACGATTGTTCTGGGCTGATTCTGATCAGACCACCGACTACAGATCAGCTCAGAGAAAAAAAAAACGAAGAGTGGTGTTTCAGTAGGTCTGGTTCTGTTCCATCTTCAAAAGGCTTTATCAAAGACACCTCTCACCCTAATCATGGACTATTTACCCTCCTCCCATCGTTAAAGCACTACCGGTAGCATGCACACACAAAGAGACTGAGAAATAACATTTCACCCTGTGGCTGTTTCCATACTGAATCACACTGATCACACTGTAATACTCTTACATTTACTTTTAATTTAACTTATACTGCACACCTCATACACTATGCAGCTTTTCTACTACACATACTGTACGTTAAAATGCTAACTACTTATTCCATCCATAATCTATTCTGTATATACTGTACTATATCAAAGGCTGTATGTACAGTATATTCTGTTCAACACATTACAGTATGTTCTCAACAATACTTCACCACAGCACATTGTTTGAACAGGCATACATAAATACATACGACATGTATTCTATTTTTAATACTACACCTCCTTAACATAACACATTCATTCCCCTGTACAGTACATGTCACCCTATAGAGGTATATATTCATTTATAATTTATTGTGAATAGGACACTTAGATTCTAACCGCGTTTCATTGGCTTTGGACTTTGCACAGTGATGATAAAGTTGAATCGAATCTAATCTAATCTAATCTAATCCAATATAATATAATGGAATCCAATATAATACAATATAATCAATATAAACATAAAAAAAAATCTAATTTCATATAAGTAGAAATGCATATGGATCCTGTCTTTAGTCACCATGTATACAAACAAGTTTTATTTTTTTTAAATTTACCTTTATTTAACCAGGCAAGACAGATTAAGAACAGGTCTCTTATTTACAACTGTGGCCTGGCAAGTAAAAAAAGTAAACAATTATTATTATTATTATTATTATTATTATTATTATTATTATCAATAACAACAACAGCAATAATAATAATAATAATAATAATAATAATAAATAAAAAGTTTTTTTATATTATAAATATTATACATTTAAAATATAAATAAAATAAATAACCTTTACTTTCCCTCCAAAACAAAAACAATGATCATTTAAACTTATTTATTTATTTATTTAATTATTTACTGTATCTACAGTATGTATCTAACATCTTGGTGAACTTTGATTTCCAGAGTGCTTTAATGAGAGTTCCCTTCTCATTTTCTGAAAGATTTAATTGCACACATCTGTCTTATTTGTGTTCCTTTTTTTTTTTTTTTTTTTCAACCACTGCTCCTGATTGAATCTACAGCTTTGGCTTGACTGATGGGAAGAATTTTAGAGATGTGGTCATGATGAGGTTTTGGCCTCCAAAAGTCAATCCGCTCCCAGTGGCACAGCCATAATATTTTCCATGTGTAGTCTCGAAATGGCACGAGACTTGGTCAAAAGTGAGATTCCCCATGCGGGACAGCATATGACAGATAGACGGCTGTTAAAATCACCTTCTGGCCAGTCTGGCCTGTTTTTAAACAGACCGGTTAAAGTCCAAAATGTTGTTTTTGTCACCGGTCCTGGGTGTGTGTTTCTTCCGTGAGCTGGGATTAAATCTCCAGTTCTTTCCAAACTGATCTTGAGACACTTTCCTTGCTCGCTCACTCACTCTCTCTCTCTCTCTCTCTCTCTCTCACTGTCGCTCTCTCTCTCTCTCTCTCTCTCTTGTGTTATACAGTCGGCGAGAGAGGGGAAGTAAATATAGCTTTCATAGTCTGTGTATATTTAGCCAACGTCAAGCAGAAGCTCACCAGAGTTCGGGGGTGTTGTTTGAAGACACGTCGTGTTAAAGGTTTCACATCTGGGATTGCGTGTGTGTGTGTGTGTGTGTGTGTGTGTGTGTGGGATTGTCTAGGAGCTACTGAGAAGGACTGCGCTCGAGTCGCAGAAACTAGATCTGACGGATGAGGTTTCCTATCTGAAACTGAAGCTGGTGAGCATGGAGGAGAGGCAGAATCACAGTGCCGAGAGACAACACAAAGCTGAGGTATTGTACTGCTCTGGACGCTGGAATGAAACACACAGGCGTGGACAGGATCGTGTCTTTACAACGGAGTAGAAACTTGTACAACTTTCTGTATATCAGGAATGAACCACTCTGTGTTGTACTGGTTTAGGAAAATAATCAGTGCAGGTGCGGTGTGTGTGTGTGTGTGTGTGTGGTGCGAAGTGAAGTGTTTGTTTTCTCTTTCTCTCTATCTTCACTACTGCCATGGTTTGAATTTATTAATTGATTAATTTATTTAAATCTAAGCAGACTTTCTTTTTCATGCGTGTATAGTTACATTTCATGTTTTGCAATCCTGTCGTCTATCATTATTGTTCCTTCTCCAGCTTCCTTTTTTTTTACCCCTCTTTCTCTTCCCATAAAAAAACCCCCCAAAAAAACACTGTCCCTTGATCTGAAAATGTCAGCAAACTTAAAGTTACAGCTTTACATGGGATTATAATAATGTGCTGACACTGGAGACTCCTTCTGAATAAAATGTGTTTATTTGTATACATGATAACCTTAGAATTAATATAAACCTGTGATCTTGCTTAAGATGTAGCTACGCTACAGTCAAAGCTGCTGTTAAACCTTCTGACCAATCAGATTTGAGAATTCAACGCCGGTATAAATTCAGTATGTTTAGGAACTGCATTTACATGTCAGGTGTATTTCTTTCCCATAACCATATGGGTTTGGGTTCACATCCTGCCATGGAATAGTACAAGGGATGTGGCGGTAATACTATAAAATCGCTGTTTGTATTTAGGGCCCAAGCACCTATGACATCAGCCTTATGTTGTCAGAATGTGCGCAGGGCCCTCTTGTTTTTCTAAGAATTATTTTTCCACCATTCAGGGCTTTTTGGGGGTCTAAACATGCTCAAAAACTCATGATAAATGCCTGACAGGTTGGAATCTGTGGTTATTAGGATGCCTGAGAGTCTGGGCCCTAAGTGTGGCACGGGGCCCTCACACAAGATTTTGCTGCATAGCTCATACACACTTGCACGCTTGCACGTGAAACCTGGTACACATTTAGTGCTCAATGGGCTGAACAACTTTCGCACTGCATGTCATGTGCTCAACTCAACAGGAGGTCAGCTATTTTGGGTTGTTCAAAAAGCACCCGATTATACCCATACCCATGATTGCACCCGGGAGGCGATAGCGCGAGGTGCTTGTGATCATGCAAGGTGCTTGGGCCCGTTCATTATTGCTTGCAACTCACTCACTCTCACTCACTCATCTTCTATACCGCTTTATCCTATATTCAGGGTCGCGGGGACCTGGAGCCTATCCCAGGAGGCTTAGGGCACGAGGCAGGGTACACCCTG
>JAOVVB010000037.1:36175643-36187279 GCA_028570985.1 Heterobranchus longifilis | reverse complement strand
TGGGGAGAAAATCGGGGGAAAATAATTGGACAGGACTAAATTTATAAAAAAAAAAATATATATATATATATATATATATTTCTTTGAGGTCAGACAGAAATCTGACTAATGATGACTAATACTTGGCCAGAATTCCTTTGGAGTGGATTGGTCAAAATTCCTTTAAAAGGGGAGGAGACTGGTCAAAATTCCTTCAAGGTTTGACATGATTGGTCAAAATTAATTTGAGATCAGATAGGATTCTTCAGAATTGGTCATTATTTCTTTGAGATCGGACAGATTTGGTCCAGAATTCCTTTGAAAGGGGGAAAAGTCTGGTCAAAATTCCTTCAAGATTATGCAGTATTGGTCAAGATTCATTTGAGGTCAGGCAGAATTGTCCAGAATTCCTTTGGAATGGATTGGTCTGATCAAATTCCTTCGAGATTAGGCAGGATTGGTCAGAATTTCTTCAATATTATGGCAAAACCTGGAAGAATTTCTTTTGGCAAGGTGGGTCAGATTTTGTCTTTAAGATCAGACAAGACTGGTCAGAAGCCATTTGGAAGGGGACAGGGTTGGTCAGAGTTCCCATGTGGACATGGATAAACTGATCAGAATTCCTTTGGCTTTAGGCATGATCAGATATGCAGAACGCCCCCGCACATTCCTGTACCTTAGACTACCTTCTGAGCTGGTGTAAGCAATACAATTATATTTATTTCAAAGGCTCATGAGTGCAGTTACATTTAAATTCTCATGAGTATAATCTCTATCAGGATCAAACCTTGGCACATGCAGCATTTGTAACCGCTAGACTTGCTCAAACACAACACAAGAAAACACGAATGATATAAATACATAAATAGACAGCAGTAAGAAGAAACATCTTGGATTAATTATTTACCATGGGAATAAGGAGAGGAATGTGGGGGCAAAAAAGAGGAAAAATCCCTAAGGTCCCTAAAGTCAATCCAAACTTGTCACAGCATTGCTTTGCTTTTCCTGCTCTTGTCATTTGCATGTTAAAACAATAAGTATCTCTTGAAAACAAGACGCATGTTTCTAATGAAATCCAGTAAAAAAAACAAATTCATCATGTTTTCCCATTCATGCTGTATGAGTCTTTTAATGTAGTATGTGATAAACATGTCTGTGTCCTTTCTTTCTCTGCAGATCAAGAGCTTCTAAAATTAAAAGCTGGAATGGAATTATTAATTGCAGCTAATGATGAAAAGGTAAAAAAAAAAATCCTGGCATTGGAATTACAAACAAACAAACAAATAAACAAAAACATGAATTATTAGAAATGTATAATGATCCAGATAGTTTTCAGCTTTTAAAACCAGGGTCCTACTGTACTGTACATGGGCAATTGGCACGTTTTATGCTCAGATTTAAGTGTTTTACTTTTACAAATTGCCCTATGCAGAACTAATTTGATGTTAAGGACCCATAATTTTCACTGAAGAACCCATTTTTATTAGAGTATATCTTGAAACTGAATCAGTGTACAGTGAAACTTCTAATTTATTGCTCATTTATATATAACTCCTTTTTGGAAGCTCTGAGTCTTTAATTATCCAATCCAACTAAAAAAAAAAAAAAACATAAAGAACCACTGGGTTACTTTCACCCAGACCTAAGAAATTGTCACCTGTCAAGAAAGATCAGCTAAACTGACCCGGTGCTTGGTTGTAAAGAAATAAAAATTGCTATTTATAAACCATTGGTATGGATGGTTTTAACTTTTTACTAATTTTACTCCTTTACTGCTCCATGAGGTCTTCTTGGAGCTTCTTTTTCATATGGAAGCACTCAGTCACCTGGTTAACAATAGGACTATTAACAGTTCCACCTAGTATATTTAAAACTTCACAACAGATGTTTCCACTTTCATGACTGGATCCAAGTGAGACCTGTTTAGAAAGTAAGAACCATTAACCATTAAAAAAAATAATGAATATTCCAAGTCTTCACATCAGATATTGTAAGTTTAAATTTGCTTCTCCTCCTTCACACCACCTCATCCTAACATGTGGAAGAGTAAACGAACACCACTTTAGGCACACACAGGACCTCCTGTTCTCGTCTGTAGACTCAGCCAGCATGAGATATTTACAGAACCCCGGCTAAAACCGTTTCCTTCAGTCCACACTTAAAGGTGCGGGTCTGTGCCAAGACCCGTCGTGTGTTTGCAGTAAGCGAGACGTGGCAGGGTCTGCTTTAGGGCATCGCTTCAAAAACACACCCAGTTTTCTGAAGTCCCTGCCAAAATCGCAACTCTGCAATTTAGCCCATGTTGTATTTAACTGTGCCGCCATGTACCACGGTCTGAGCGAGCAGGGGCAGGAAGATTATTTTCAGATAATCTAAAGGATTGCATAATCCTCGTAAAGTGCTCGGATACGTTCCATTGCTGGGAAAGTGTTGAGAGAAAAACACAGGGTGCTTCAGATTTCCTTAACACGATCCATATTCTCAGAAAATATGGGTTCTTTTATGGTTCTTTATGGGTTATTTGGACAAATCACTTTTTCTATATGGATTTGTCTTTAAGTTCATTTTGACATGGGAACATTTTCTTCTGTCCAAAGCACAATTTTTTTTCTTTTGATGTACTAGAAATATAATACAAAGGCTAGATACATACCGGATGTGGGAAGAAAAAACAAGCTGTATATCAGGCCATGTCCACATGTAGCCAGGTATTTTTTTTAAATGGAGATTTTTCTACTTATTTTATTTAAATAATTCTGTCCACACAACCTACATTTAAAAAATATCTTTGTCTACATGAAAACGCAAAAACACCCTGTTAAGTGCTGTTAGGAGCGTCGCTAATCAACAGGGGGCCAATCAGAAGCCTAGACAAAACGTCATCACTGGTCGCGCTTTGTTGAAGTCCGACCGCGTCTCGTCCAAAACCGCCATCGCTGTCTGTGGAGTCCGTGTCTTCGGAGTTTTGTATGTAGCAGCAGTGAGCTTCGTAGTACATTCAGGCATCTCTGTTCGTTAATGTAATGTGTGAGTAACTCCGTGTGTATGTACACTTATGTAAAAAGTCCAGTAAGCAACGTTAACACAGTCACTGGTTTACTGTACGCAAGTCCGCCATTGCACAAATATCCTCATAAACAAAGCTAAAGTCAAATCAAGGAGACCAGCACAGAAACAATGACATCGACACACAAGGTGACGTGACAACTAGCCAAAATCCCCCCGTGTGCAAACAACACCACTGAAAATGGAGTTTGGGAAAATCTTCAGTTTTCCAAAAGCTCAGTTTTCAACAACCAAAACTGAAACCAAAAGTTTTTAAAAATACCCGGCTACGTGTGGACATGGCCTCGGTCATATTGTCTTTAGTATAATATTTATTCACTTACTTACTTGCTTTTTTATGTATTTGTGCAGGATCGTCGTATAGAGGAGCTTTCTCTTCTCCTGAGCCATTGCAGACAATTCAGAGACGGCAAGGCCTTATTTCAACGTGAGCCTACTGAGTGATCTTACACCATGTGACTAACACCAAAAGCTAATCAAAACATACACTCAATCATCCCAAACCATGAGGCATAATGGTTTATTAAAAGGAAAGTAGATACAGTATGTGCGTTTGGGGACAATAACAAAACAGCTCATCACCTAAAGAGCACCAAACCCATGTTGAGACATTGTGATGGAAGCATCATTCTGCTCCCCAGATACTAATCTAGTGGGAAATACAGAAAAAATTTCAACTTTTTGCCCCAAAGCACAAATCCTCCTAGCCAAGCTTCCAAAAACAAAGGAAGGGCTCCAGAAGAAGAAGAAGATCAGTGGCTTTACACAGGAGATCCCTACACAAGCACAGTGGAAAACAAACAAACAAACCAAAAAATAAAATAAAATAAAAAATGATACACTGCTTCTTTAATTTAGGACTTATTCTGCATAATGTAAATTGTCCAATACTTTGTGTATTAATACAGTAGGTGTCAAAAGACGACAACTCATACTGCCCTACGATGTATGATTTTTATAATTTAATTAAATAAATGTAAAATTTTTTTTTTTTACTAATAATCCTCCACAGAGACATCCACAGCACAAGTCAGCAGTGAGGATGAAGAGCAAAGTGCAGCAGTGAAGACGAAAGCTCTCACCATTAAAGCTCACTCGGAGGTACACTCTGTATTTCACTTTCTTCATGGTTACATCAAACTGCGTAATTTTCTGCCATCATGTTCGCACTGCCAATGCTTATTCATCTCACTTTTTAAGATGCTGTCTGGTGGATCATCTCCGCTTCTTATATGCAAAAAAACTGATCAGAAGGAAACAGAAAGCAGGTATCACAATATCTGTCTATCCTATTACAAGTCTAATAATAAAGTACAAAGTATTTCACTAAAGAAAGACATTGTTTTTTTTTATCTACTCTATCATTTGCTTTTTGTCTAGTTTACAGACGAGAAATCTGTCCAGCAGCCAAGAAGATCTGAAAAGTGAATCAACCCAAAAGGTTTGTCTTTTTATTCACACCAAATCATACTGGAAAAGGTGAAATGGGGGTTATTTATATGAAAGATAAAAGTTGACCATGTTTTCTGTAAAAAAAATAAAATAAAATAGACTTAAAGGACAATATGTTTTACTGTATGTCCAGTCCCAATCCACCGTCTCCGTACAGACTGGAAGGTGGACACTTTATACCTTAGTGCTAATTTCCTTAAACAAGCTATCTGACTATAGTGAAGAACAATAGAATAAAATAGAAAGATTTGACTACAATAAGAGAAAAAATGCACTAGAAGAATACAATTAAACTCAAAATACAATCAGAAAAAATTATTATTATTATTATTATTATTATTATAAACAACACCAACATAATAATAATAATAATAATAATAATAATAATAATAATAATAATAATAATAATACCCTTATTCATATTGAGAAAAAGAAATTAAAGTTAGAGGTTTGTGAGAGAAACTCTGGTTATTTAATTTTTTTGTAACAAAATATTTTATATTTATAAATTTCATTTGAGAGGGCAGTAATTAATTTTCAAAAAACTTTAATTAGGAGGTTATGTTTAAAAATAATAAATACATATAAAAATAAAATAATAAATAATTAGATAAATTGATATACAATTTGCAATTGGCTTATTCATTATGTAATTTATTAATTATGAGATTGATTGATTGATAGATTGATTGGTGTATAAATTAATAAAGGTTTTTTTGCACTCATACCTGATTGAACTGTTCATGTTGTTGTCAGAATCAGCTTATAGTATATTGTGAATACTTAAGCTTTAATATCTTAGGGAGAATATTGAAATTCTTGAAATTGTGTTGCTTGTTTAATTAATGAATAGCTCTAATTACCTCTTTCACTCTTACTCTAATTAAATCCGATCTTGTGTCAATCCTGTAGAATCTAACCGGGACTCCTGTAGATCCTGCTGGCTCAGACGAGGTACTGATTTGCTTTTAAACTCAATTCAACTATCAGATGAATTCACGTCTGACTCTGAGCATAATGTCAGTGCCATCAGATAAACTCCTACACTTTATAACTGTCGATCTTCTCTTTTCTACCACAAACAGGGGTCTCCATCCAAACCAGAGAATGGGAAATGCATCCTGATGGACAGTAATAAAAGCGATGGCTCGGAGCCAGCGTCTCTGGAAGACAGCCAGGACGGAGACGTTAACCAGAGTATGAGCTTATTATAGATTACTCTTATGGATCATGTGATGTGTTGTCTATCCAGGGTCTAAATGATGCTTTTTAATTACTATGTCATGGCAACCCCAGGGGGCGAGGTGCAGAGAGAATGCACTGATATATGAAGAAAAGAAGGAGGAAGATGTCAAAACTAACAAATAACTTGAAATAGTTTGATATGGAAAAGAAAGAAAGAAAAAAAGAACGAAAGTAAGAAAGCAGAAGGAAAAAACATCTCCACCCCTCCCTCAATTCTCTTCTCTTCTATTCTCTTTTATCGTCCCCTCTTCACCTCTGTTCCCTCTCTACCCTCTCCTTCTCCTCTCCTCTCCATCACCTCCCCTCTCCTTTCCTGAGTAAATGAAAGCCACTTGTTGCTTCGCACCAAGATTTACGTCTGTCTTTGATCAGATGGTGTAGTTTGGGCTTTTATGTGAAGCCCGAGTTGTTTCCTACTCTCACTCCTTCTCTTTCTCCGTCTGGGGAGCCGGACCTGTGGCTTCAGCTACTTTTTAGTGTTAACTCAGCCCAGATGTTAGCGCATGTGTCAGTGTGCAGATCAAAGATCAGCATTTTCTCCGGAAAACCGCAGGCTATCAGGTGTAGTTTCTTCTTCCGCTTCACTTAGACGACCCGGTGTGTTCTTTTCCAAAATTTCTATTAAATCTTGCCCTGAATTATGCACTAAATATCCTTTTAACCATAGTGTTAAACCAAGTTTTCTGGAAGCTGATTGTTTGGAATGTGTTTGTTATCAATGCTATTGTTTCTATAGTAATAAACGTGTATACAGTGAACACTAAAAGATTAAAAACTTGAGGACACTTTGATACAGAGAGATGTTTATTTAACATTTATGGCAGGAGCCTCCAGTGTCAGTGCTCTGTGATGGGTAAGGTAAAGAAAACCTTTAACCTTAACAAAAGAGAAAAGAAAGGGAAACTGGTAGAAGAATGACTGCTTTTACTGTAGCTGCTCACATGTGATCATGACAGCAGGTCTCAGCAGGAACAGCAGGTGGTTAGTACCTTCCAAATGTCCTCCAAAAAGAGACAATTAATGAAGCTTCAACAAGGTCATATGCAGCTAAAGCTCATTGATGTGTGTGTGGAGATAAGACTAGTCTGTCTGGTCCAATCCCAGCTGCTGAAAAGTTTAATGCTGGTTCTGACACAAAGGAGTCAGAACATGCAGTGCATCACAGTTTGTTGCGTATTGGGGCTGCGCAACAAACTGTTCGCAAAATCAGAACTGGACCACAGAGTAATGAAAAAAGGTGGTCTGATGAATCATATTTTCTATTACATCATATCAATGACCGGGTGTGTGTGTGTCGCTTAGCTGCGGACGAAACGGCACCAGGATGCACTATGGGGGGAAGGCGAGGCGGCAGAGGCAGTGTGATGCTCTGGAAAATGGTGTGCCAGGAATCCTTGGGTCCTGCCATTCATGTGGACGTTATTTTGATACCTACTGTACCACTGACCTAAACATTGTTGCTGACCAAGTTACACACCTACTTGGAAACGGTGTTCTTTGATAGCAGCGGCTTCGGTCAGCAGGCACACTGCAAATATGATTCAAGAATAGTTTGAAAAACGCAACAACGAGTTTGCGGTATCGACTTAGCCTCCAAATTCTCCAGATCGCAATCCAATTGCGTGTCTGTGGGATGTTCTACCAAAAAAAGTCAGATTCATGAAGGTTCTATCTCACAATTTACAGGAATTAAAGGATCGTCTACTGATACCTTGATGCCAGTTATACCACTCAAGCCTTTTGAGGGCTAGTGGAGTCCAGGGCACGATGGGTCAGGGCTGTTTTGGACCTACTCAATATTAGGCAGATGGTTCTTTCATTGGGAATAATGAAATTTACACTTGATCAAAAATAAATACAGATGCTTTATTTTATCTAGATAAGGCAAAAGGCTTAGTTAAGGGCACAGCAGAATATGTGTGTAAAAGGTTTAATGGAGCGCAATCGTACCATTACAGCTATTATCTTTAATTTATGCTTTAATAAAAGCACAGACTCATTCACATTTCACACAATTTAATTTCAGTTATTTCTTTACTATTCTTGAAATCCTGGAAAGACACACTAACCACATTTAACATTCCATAACAGGCACAGCCTCAGAATTATTCCATAACAGAATTAGCCTCACTGATAGCATCACACCTCTCACTTCTGTGTGAACTCACCTTCAGGATGCAGGATAATAACATTCACTGCTGTAGATTGTCTCCCCGCGATTACACACAGGTCACTCGGTGTACTTTATAAATCTCGTCCCACAGGAAAGACAGAGAGAACAGAAGACCCGAGCGCTTGCGATCCATCACCCACGTCGTCTGGTGTGGATTCAGGAGAACATTCCCCTGTCTCGCAGGAAAACATGAAGAACAACAAGAGCATTCGCAAACTCTGGGGGAAGTGAGTGTGGATCTGAGACTCTGCGTGCCTGCTTCTAAACCAACCCTGTAACCCCCAAGGGTCAGAAGGTTCCTTAAAAAATATGAGTGTGAGTCAAAAAAACAAAACAAAAAAAACAAACAAACAAACAAACAAAAAACTTTTTGTTGTAGAAAAATTTATCAAATTATTGAACATAATAATTCATTTCAGGATTGTTATGATTGCTATAAAATCAATTACATTTATGTTGCACTGTTTAGGATTTTCATTTGACTCACCCTCATATTTTAAAAGTCGATAAATACTTTTTCCCCCTACATAAATTATATTGGTGGCAATGTAAAAAAAATAATAATAATAAATAGATGCTGTTATAATGATTTAAACATTATTGAAACATTCCCATTGTTATTCTTATTGTTTTATTACTCCTTCTCCTCCTCCTCAGCCTACTACTACTACTACTACTACTACTACTACTACTAATAATAATAATAATAATAATTTTTACAGTGTATGAAATTGTATAAAATTGTGAAAAAACAATTAAAAAAATATTTTAAGCATTATATAACCAAATCAAATTAAATATAACAGCAATAATAATAATAATAATAATAATAATAATAATAATAATAATAATAATAATAATAACCCTTGCAATACATGTATATAAAATGTATGTTTTTCACAACATGCTATAAAAGAGAGAGTGAGTCTAAATTTGGCTGAAACTGATATGGCAGCTGGTTAGTTATTACTTTTGTTCTATCTTTTTTGTGTTTTAATTGTCTTTCTCCTGCTCTTTCCTTTATTAAAAAAAAAGGTATATATTCGTACTTTTTTTTTTTTACCAAAATATATTTCTGTAAATAAAAAAACAAACTGCCATTTATTCATTACCTTATAACCTCATTATGCCATCAGTAACTAAGATAAAGATATTGTTTTAAGCATAAATATTACTGATTGATTAATTGTTTGATTGATTGATTGATTAATTGATTGATTGATATATTGATTGATTGTGGTAAAAGACTCTGGGTCAGGGGGAGATGATTTTTCTGTTGTGAACACAACTGGTGTCTGTGTTTAGAATCAGGAGGACGCAGTCGGGAGGTCTGGCGTCAGGTGATGATCTGGAGCCCACTGAGTTTAAGAGAGGAGGATTTAGAGCCACAGCTGGACCACGTCTGGCTCGAACCCCCGACTCGGGCCGCGCCGTTCGGTAAGAGTCCAGATTTGATTTATTTACTAGTACACATTTGACACTGCTAATACTGTATGTCAATGACCTTCTGTTCCTGTTCCAAATAATTATTATATGTAATAAAGAAACTGTGACTCCTAATAATTTACACTTACTTATGTTGTAATCATGCTACAATTAGTAATATATTCTTTATTGAGAAATATAACCTAAGAGAAATTGCATGGGTTTTTACTACAAATGTAATAATGATAAGAAAATGCTTGTTCTTTTCGCTGTGTGTTTGATCTGTGGGTGATTGATTTCCTCCAACACTCCTCAGAGACATGACGGTCCCGTTCTCCAACTGGACCACGGAGCAGGTGTGCGGTTGGCTGGAGGACTTCGGGCTTGGTCAGTACGTCAGCTTGGCACGTCAGTGGGTGATCAATGGGCAGACCCTCCTCTCTGCCACGCCGCAGGAATTTGAGAAGGTATCTTTTTACAGTACAGTTCCTTGACAAAACAATTTATGTTTATGTACTGTATTTTTAGCTAAAATACACTTATACAACAGTTAATACAGTGATCCACTATTTGGTCTTGATTGGTTGAGGTGGATTTCAATATTTTTGATAAACCCACGGCAACGTTACACTGTTTCTATCAACCGTTCTGCCACATCAAACTCCACTCCTTCCCAGGTCAAAACAGATACGAAACGGTTAAAGACATCATCAGTACATGGTACAAAACTGTACATCAGTTGAAGAGACGATGAAGGGAAATAAAGGATGCCAGTTTTACGAAAAGAACCTTAGATGGGAATGAACAAATCAGTGTGAGCTACCGAGCCAGTTAGCTGATGTGCTATAAAGTGAGAGTAGCTAGGGATCTAATTCTGCCAGTGGTGCAAAATAAATAAAAACTTCGGCCATACTGTACCTGAAATGTCACTTATGCAATATTACTACATTGTTTATAGAAAGCTATCTACTGTAGAGCATACAGTATGTCTGAAGCATATGAGAACACCTACAGAAGTGCTCTGACTTAAGTATAATTTTAATTATCATTATTATAACAGGAGATGGGAATCAAACATCCACTACACAGAAAGAAACTACAGTTGGCTCTCAGATCATTCAACAACAAGGCGATGGAGAAATCCTCGGAGCTCGATCACATCTGGGTCACACGTACGTACCTTTGTAATGCTGTTACTTACTGTCATAGAGCTCATGAACTATGAACATTTCAACCTGAACACTAACATATTCAGTGAACAGGTCAGTGTGCTGTTTAAAAATATATAAATTCAAATATTAATTAAAATATTTCTTAGATAGATAGATAGATAGATAGATAGATAGATAGATAGATAGATTTTCAAAATAAAAAAACAATTAAGTAAAAACTGCAGTTGTGTGCTGATGGTGGTTTTGTAAATTCAAATTAATTATTAAGCCACAATAAATTATGAGGTTTAAAAAAACATTACAATTAATTAATACTAATTCCGACTATTTCCAGTCTAAAGTTTCCCCTTTAAGTCCCCAATGTTAACTTTTTAACTTTGAACAGCTCACAGGAAAGTTTGAAAACTTTTAATGTTGTAACTAACATTTTAAAAAGCGAACAGTTGTGTAAACGTGGTGTTCCTCTCAGGCTGGTTGGATGACATCGGCTTGCCCCAGTATAAAGACCAGTTCTATGAGAGCAGGGTGGATGGCAGGGTGCTCCAGTATCTCACTGTGGTAAGACCAGTAACTGACCAACAGGACTTCACATGATGCTAACATGGTACCAGCTTGTATCTTAACACTGTTTCCATCATCGTCCTCTCACAGAACGACCTTCTGTTCCTGAAGGTCACCAGTCAGCTCCATCATCTCAGCATCAAGTGCGCCATCCACGTCCTCCACGTGAACAAGTTCAACCCGCACTGCCTGAGGCGCAGACCAGGAGACGAGGTGTGTGATCAAAGTCCACAGCCAGAGAACCAAGAGAGAAACATGTTGATAAGATTTTTCTTCCTTATTTTCTGTTACATTGTAAATTTATATTACATTACATTACATTACATTACATTACATTACATTATATTATATTATATTATATTATATTATATTATATTATTTATTTATTTATTTATTTATGTATTGTTTGTTTGTTTTAAAAACAGACTTGAGAATGTCATTGATAAACCTAACATTTTTTCTATTTTTTAAAATTATATTATTTATATATTCATTGTCTTTTTTCACTAAATTAGTGAATCTAATGAATAAAAGCAAAAATACATATATTTTATGTATTCTTT
>JAOVVB010000037.1:36103350-36115986 GCA_028570985.1 Heterobranchus longifilis | reverse complement strand
TTACAATGTAGAAAGAAATAAAAATCAGGAACCATCATGGAGTTAGAAAGTCACCCCAAACTTTTAAACGGTAGTGTGTATATATACGTAATTTCTAAGCAGCTGTTTAAAGCCACTGGGAGATAATAGTTCAAGGTCATTGCAGAAGTCATCGGCGTAAGTTTGGGACAGGCGCGTTACTGCTGTCCGAGTCCACCGAAGTACTTGACAGTCACATGGGAAGATCACTTAGAAGAGAAATTTGAAAACATGCTTTCCAAACACCCAAGTCAGTCAGTCAGTGAGTCAGTGAGTGCCAGCAGGATGACTGGAGAGCAGCACAAACAGCACAGAAATGGCTCTTGTGGCTCCTGTGGCTCTTGGTGCAGTAGTGAGCTTGCGTTCTGGACACAAGCTGGGGTCTGAGAGGCATCATTTGGATCCCATGATTATCACAGAATTTATGATGCTGAAAAGCCCGAGAAATATGAAGGTTTCCAGGAACATCAATCATTCTTGTGTTTTTAAAAGCATCAACAGTTGCAGAGATTTTCCAGTTTTTTAACTTCAGATTATTATATCATCCAATGTTTAAACAACAGCACAACACTGTGGGTTTTAACCATTTCTTAATTATTGAGTAATACTGTCTTCAGTTTACTATTGTTGATGGTTATCACTTTCTTTTCAGCAGGGCATGCTGATTTTATTAATTACCCATCACCTCTCGTGCAGTACAAACATCCAGGGCTGTTATTCATTCCATAGTAATCCTCTGCTCTCCGAATGCAAGACCACTACACTAAAGACCTGACCTACTTCTGTGAGTGAACTCAGAGACCAGGCCTTAACGGCACTCCTGCATCACGTCTGGTTCTGGTTTTCATTTTGTCTTCCTCTTCTGGAAAAGAACACATTCCTCTCTCAACACCCACAACACTGAACCCAGGACCTTGATTGATGCTTAAACAGACAGTCTATTTTTTGCCCTCTGGAGACACCATGTTACGGACTTGATACATCTTTGCATTATACGAGCACTTCTCCATGTTGTTCCAGAATTTTATTCAGTACTCTTTAGGAACTAAGCCACTGTTGGCATTGGGAATGGCCGTATGGTTGTGTGAAGTGTGGCAGCCTGTTGGTACGGAGTCGTGCCCGTGTTCCTACTATTGCTTGACAGAAAAATGGCCATGAATTGATACTCCATGTCTGGAATGAACACCTGACAATGCCGTTAGGGCCTGGTGTCACTTTGGGTTACACGCTGAAGCCTAGCACCAACATCCAAACCACAGGATCTTCCTACTGCGATACCCTTTTTCTTGGATTTATTTTTATTTTTTGCTTTCCATTTCACCAACACTTCATATAATTTACGTCAGGGCCTCCATTTGCCCTGATTCAACTCCACATTTATTGTAGATGCTATTTTTTGCTCTACAACAAGACCTTTGTTTTGACAACACACTAAGGGGAAAGATGGATCACTCTTATGGAGCAGTTTGAAAGTAACTAGGCTGCAGTTTTGCCATTCAGAGTCTAAGGCTAAATTTGGAATGAGGTTAAAGGCCATAATGAGGTGTTTAATTTAAATAAAGTGTATAGAACAAATGGCACTTTTTATCCATACAACTATTGATTAGAGGATTTTTTTTTTGGTTTTTCAGATTTAATACCATTCTTTAAGACTGATATAAAAAGAGAATACTGTAAAAGCACTCTTCTTACTTTTGACTTTTTTCCCCCTCTGTCTCTGTGTCACCACATCAGGTTATTCGATCCACAAGCTATTGGCATGGGTTTTACACCGGATGCAGTTCCTGCCACAACCCACCCATTTCTCCAGGCTTGGGGTTGGCAATGGGGATGCCCTGTTTCTCCAGTGGCTGAGTATTCTACACCCAGGCCAATACATTTTGGAACAAAAGGTACGTTTTTTGGCATTTGGCCCCTGTACACCACCACATTGAATTTCAAATGAAACACTCAAGATTTAAAATGAAAAAAAGAAACAAAGAAATGACAGTCAATACTTTTAGCTTTAATGAAATTTGAGGATTTGACAAAACTGTGGCATTAACCAAACCAAATCAGCTATTTTTATACACACATCTCTCAATTTGGGGAAGGGGGGGGGGGGGTGGATGGGCTGTGGCAACCTGGCAGTGGTGGGGCTTGAATCCCTGACCCTCTGATCAAAGGGCCTCAACCACCTGAGCCACCACCATCGCAAAAGGCCAACCAAAACACAAGACTTAATAATTTGAAATCAAAAGTTCAAAAAGAGTCAGGGTGGAGAGAACCAACAGAATGTAAACTCTGTCTCGGAGATGTCATAACTATACCACTGACCACCCTGGAGTGCTGATACTGGAGACTCATTCCATAAATGTAAAATAAACATGTATTTACTGAAAAACCTTATCCACTTATCTGGCATGTTCATGTGAATGAGGGGTTACTATAGAAAAAAATAAAGTATTAGAATAAACTATGAAAATGTGATTTGCAGATTCTGCTGCATCAGAGCTGCTGTTAAAAATTAATTACCTCCCTCTGACCAATCAGAAAGACTTCTCTAGAGACACAAATACACCAACATGACCACTGGTGGCTTCCACTGGAAACACTCTAACAACTAAACACAAAATGCTAGAATATAGTTTGGAAACACTTGTAGATCAGGGGCATCCAACTGGATCGAGATAGGGCTGGTGTGGATGCAGGCTTCCATCCCAACCAAGCAGACGCCAAACCTGATTCCACTTTTTCATTCAATCCTGGTTTTTCAGCAGACTATCAGGTGTGACTTCTGTTTGGTTGGAATGAAAGCCTGCACCCAGACCAGTTCTTTCAGGATCCAGTTTGGCATCCATTCTGCCAAACCCAGTCTCATCCAGAGTTTTATCAGGAAGATGAAATGTACTGCTCAGACTCCAAAGCACTCCATCTCCGCTATGAGACATTATATCGTAGGAGGACGTGTATAGCTGCCAATGAAATTTGTCCGCTTGTCTTTACTAATAAAGTCGTAGCAAGATGAATTTTGAAATCATATGGAAAACTTGACGGGTAAGTTCCAACCAAATGGAAGTATCAGTGAGTGATGTTTTACTTCGCAGCAGGATAATAACATGAAACGCACTCCTATGGAGGACTGACTGAAAAACTCAGTGTCCTGACCTGAACCCAAATAATCTGTTTTTATTACAGAAACCAATCTGAAACCTGATGGATAACAGAGCTCTGTAAGGAAAAGCGTTCATTATCTAATAATAACAGTCACTCATTTGTAACCAGATATTAAACATTTATTCATGTTATTATGTCTAGCTGTAAAAAAGGCTTGGTCTTAGGTGCTTTGGGAGACCTCGAGTGTCTCTGGTGCCATCATATAACAGCTACCGGTCAGGGAAGGTCGAGGCTAAGACGTGCTTCCTTCAAGATACAAACTGCTGCTCATGAGCCATCATAGCGCAGTGCAATACACTCAAAGGAAAGCATTATACATGAGCTCAAAGAGTGCTAGAGACTGTGATTGACAGTGGAGAGTGAGAGTACGCACCACCCACCTAGAGAGCATGGTCAGGACTCCCAGTCACTGGAGCCTATGAACCACATTGGAAACAGAAATGTGGCTGCCAAATGAACCTTTGAGCTCCTATGATCACCATTAACTCATGTCGAAAAGTCAAATTCCCAGCTAAACTCACATTGCAAGAAGTGATATAGATACCGACAGTAAACCATGTGGACAACCTGAGTAGAAGTTCAGGTCTGTGGTGTTTGCTGGCAAAATGTGCCGGCCGAGGCAGAAGTGTCTGAACGTCGGCCATCTCAGCAGTCTTCCCTGGGAGAGACTAATTGACTGTATTGTCTTAGGCCAGGTCCCATCAGACTAGCTGTAGATTGATGGTGATGACTAGCACCCCTTCATCAGTCCATCCTGCACTAATGAGAAAGTGTTTAATGGAGGGCCGGCAGGGGTTTGACACGGAGGTGGAGGAGACGTCAGCGGACATTGACATTGAGTTCCAAACTGGACAGGAGTTTCACCAGAACTATGCGAATGATGGACACTGACAAATGCTCGGCAAAGGAAAAAAAAAAACTGATTAAAAAGACTGGTGACAGTGTGATAGGGAGAGAGAGCTCGAGGTAACGTGGAAGGTTTTGTTCTGATCGTTCAGGGCTCGTTATTTCATATGACCTTTAGTATGTATGTTTTAGCACAGTAGAATTTGAAAGATTGGTTATGGGAAAGAAGAAATAGCATTAAGAATATTTTTCTAGGTTTTACATTAAGTACTTCTTTTCTGACTTACTCTGACTTACTCACCCTTTCCTATGTCGGTTTCATTTCCTGGGAAAAAAAAAAAAAACTTTCAGTGAAACCTATTTAGAAAACTGGTAATCTAAATAGATAAAAAACAAAAACATCCTGTGATTATTTATGTATTTGTTTGTTCATTATTTTTGTAGTAATCAATGAGATAAAAAAAAAAAAATTGAACACAATTCTAAAAAATTCTTAAAATTCAATGCACAAGGCGTTATTGGACTCTACTGATTTTTATAATTTATTTTAAATATTAAATATATTTATTTTTAATATAAACAAATAATCAATTAAGTTTGCAAATACATATATAAAAAAATTAATTAATTAATTAATAATACTTTCCAAAAATATATTTAAATTTATTGTTTAACAAGCATATCCTATATCATTTATTGTATAATAAATAATACAGCTTTCACAAGATGCACTCCTTAAACAAAGTACAGCATGAAGAACATTTGAGTTATTATACTGTACTTCAAATGTCAATAGAAAACCGTTTTCAGATGTATTGACTGCATTGCGATTAGTCACCTCGACCCTGTTGGCATCATAAACAGTCCAGTCCTGGATTAAAATGTCATTGACCTGCAGTGGCGTCGTAATAAAATTTATTCCTAATGGACGCTGGGAATGTTGATTTGCCTTCCCCCGACACCCATACACTGAGATCTCTGCCAACAAGGAGGCATTCTGTGTCCTCTGTCCCACTTGCTGTGTGAGAGAGCGTCCAGCTCGGTGGCCTCTCGGCTGTGAGAGTCCCGCTGCCGTCTCTGTGTTCCCTTTGTCCTCCGACTGCAGCATTCCCAGAATGCTCGCATGCCACGCATGCCTACTTCTTCCTTGTTTTCTCAATTACATATCTGTTTACTTTCAAAAGGGGCATTTTTCCTGTGCATCTTTGGCCCCGGCTCCCACGGCCCTGGTAGGAGGAGATCAGACCTGACTTACTGTCGCTTTCATTACTGCTTCAGGTCTTATCTCACTTTTTTTTCTTTCTTTGTATAAAAAGGATCTAGTAAAACGATTAAGCGTCACTGATCATTATGCGTAACTCTAACTTTTTATACCTTTTCAAAGATCCAGATTTATGCATATAACTTACTGCACATCACTTTCACTTATAATGACTTTTGTTCAAAATCTGCATAGATGCATTAGGTAGCTAAATCTAAATTCTTCCACTAGCCCTAAAGTTTGACGTTTTGAGTTACAAACTCATGATTACAAGAATTATGGTTACTATTAGCTAGCTAGCTTTTTTTCCTCTCCCACTTTGTAACTAGAACTTGTTGAATTTTAGAATTATTGTGTGTTCAGATGTTTCCCTTTCAAGTTAAGTAAAATATTTGAAAATAAAGTCATACAGCTATCACATGAGTAAATTAGCAAACAAACAATTATGGCATTTTACAATAGGATGCCAAAATTTGGGGAGTTTCTCCTTGTACATATTGTACACTATTCTATATTATGTCCATATTCTATTTGCATATTTTATCAATCACTGTAATTAAAAGTAAAAGAAAGACAGCATATAAGATTTGCTATATTATGACCCACTGTAGCTATTTAATAAATCAGTAATGGAATTGATAGTTAATCATTATTAATTCATAATTACCTGAAAGTCAGGGTCATCTCCTTTAGAGCATGGCCAAGACTCAAATAAAATAAATCAATCTTGTCCTTTATATCTCATTACATCAGCCTCGTATTTGTCTCATTTTCACTTCCTCTCGTCCAGCCTTATTTTATTTGTTTCTACATTTCTCCCTTCCTCCGTGTCCGCCTCTGCCAGTTTTCCCTTCCTATGTTTTTGCCTCCTGAATTAAAATCCCCGTCCAGCTCTTGTCCAGACGTTGAAAGTTTGATATGCTGCCCAAAGCAAATGTATTATTTATGAGGGAAAGAGGATTACATGCTGTCGTTTCACTCATTTTTACACTCAGCCAGCATGTTTTTCATCAGTTTTGGCGTTGTAACGTGCAGTAATCTTAGCACCGTGTGGCTCTCTGCTTCGTCCCACCGAGTATTCCAGTTCTATCATTTGTGTTATTAATGTCACACTGCCACACTGAATACCAGCCACTCATAAATTCACTCTCTAAAGCCTCAATACATGCAACAGTTTTGTGCAATTAGCCAATCAAACACTTTTCCGCTGCTGTGAACAGCACAGATGAGCAACATGTCAGGGGAGGGGCTGCTCTTATATGAGGTCACAAAAGAGTGAAAGTCTGATTGGCTTGTTTAAACAAAAAGCTGGGGAGTGTTGTTTGTTTTGTATACACACATAAATGTCTGAAACCAGAACGCTTTTAGATTTCATGTTCCGAGTTCCTGACATGCTTTCCTGATCAACACAGATATAAAAAGTGTATATTTAGAGTTGCTGTAGTCCTAAAGGTTTTCTCTTTATAAGTATTTTGAACAATTCTGTGTAAATCCAAAGGCTAGAAAAGGACAAATCCATAAACAACCACAGTACACCGGCATCGACATACATTTTTTAAAACCCAAATCCTAAACATAACCCTGTTTTTATTTTAAGGTTTGTTTACTGTAGCATTTCAGATCAGGGCTGTGCAGTAAGTTCCTCTCAAGGTTTTTTTTTTTTTTTTTTTCTAATCCTAACCGCTACCCTTTTTTTTTTGATGTACTGTCGCTGTTGTCTTCTTCCTGTACGATTTGCAATTTGTGCAAGGCACATACAGTTCTCTGTTAAGAAAAAAAAAAAGTATCGAGTCATGGTGATCTGACCTAAAGTAGGCCGTGTGTCTTATCTTGGCCCTGTACAGAAATGAGAAAGCTCAAAAGCTGACTCCATATCGCACTAGCAGGATCGGCAGAGCTGATTGGCTGGAGGGACTTCCTGTGGAAGGAAGTGATTGAAAAGAGAAAGAGACTCAAGCATCCGCTGCTAAGCCACAGTGAGCCACACTGCTTAGCATCTTTTTTTTTATTTTATTTTTTTATACTAATAAACAGATCAAGACTGAAACTGAACTCTTAAGCTTCTGGTGCAGAGGTGTTAAAGAAATAAAGAGAGAAGGCCGTGTTGGACGGAGCTGTTTCAGAAGAACACACTGTGTTTCAAAGGAAACGAGTTCGTCAGTCTAAGATATTACAGACGTGTAAAGCAAGCTGAAGTCGGTCAGGGTTCTGCAGAAGTTTCAGTGGTGGGTTAAGGTGTGATTGGGGAATGTAATCCCCCGCTCTCACTTTCTATTTATTACAACACAGCTTTCTCGGTGTTCGCAGTGACGCAGAAAAACTGCTCGGCATGGCTCAGAGTTAGATTCCATGCGAATTGAAATCTTTTCAAATTAAATATTGTAGAAAGAGCACATACACATGAAACACACATGCAGTTTAGAAAGGACAAGGAAAATGTCACTTGCTGTATAACGTCATCCTCATTTGTAACGACAAAAAAAAAAAAAAACCTGCAGGGGAAATTAACGAAGCCTCCTGGCGAGCGTCAATGTGCTTTGGACGTTCGACAAGAGAAACTTCAAATTTACAAGGATACGCACTGGAGAACATGGAGCCAAGCTGGAGAAGAAACCCAGCTCACCTGCCTGTGTCTAGTGTAGAGGAATGATGTTGTGTTTCCTACTTCCTGTGTGTGTGTGTGTGAACAGTAAGATATTTAAGATTTGTAAGGTTTGATCTTCCCTGATCCTGACCGAGATAGACTATAGGTGTATAAAATGTCTGTAGATAGACCAGACACTTGAGTCATATGCATGAGTGTATGACTTTATGATGCATATTACGTTGTCATCTTGATCCAAGATGGCCTCGTTGATCTCTTCTTCATTTACAATAGTGACCTTTAGTTCTGATTCTGTTTACACTGTGTGTGTCTGTGTTATACCGTATACAGTATACATTTATTAACTAGTGCTGTCAATTGATTCATTATTATTTTTTTGAATCTAGTCATTCATATGTGATTAATCATGATAAATTACAATTTTAAAATACTCAAAATTATTTGTATTATAAACATGCAATGTTGGAATAAAGAAATGCATGACAAACTGGTTAGAGGAATCAGATTAACATTAATATTTAGCAAATGTTAATGTTAAATCTCTCAAATAGGACCAGCACTGCAGTGGCTGGCTAGTCTGGGGTCTGGCAACCCACCAATGCCGGGGCTCGAATCCAGATCCTAAGATCCGAAAATCAAAAGCCTAGAGCCTTAGCCATCTGAGCCACCGCTCCCACATCTTACAGTTAACGTATTCTTGTAAAAATCGTTCCCCTTGAAGGCAGCGCGAGCACACAACTTTGGCTTTGTCCAAACTTCAATCTAGAAGCTTTTTATAATGAAACTTGCTGTTCAGCACACCTGGTGATGTTTCCTCTTATTATCTGGGTAACCACACTGCAATTATGGGAAGCCACTAGGGTCAAACTTGGTCATATGATTAATTTGCGTTTAAAAATAGTAATGTATTAAAATTGATAGATTAATCACATGCATTAATGCGTTAAATGTTCACAATCTTTTTGTCCGTTTCAGTTCCACCACACACACACACACACACACACCTTATACCGTACTCGGTCTACTTCTGACATGTGCATGGGAGGTCTCAGGAAACCTGAAGAACCTCAAAGACACATGTGGAACACCAAACAGGAGCTCAGAATCAAACCAGGGAACCGAGAGTTATGAGGCAGAGCAAAACCATTAACACACACCCACACACACCCTGCAGTGCCACAGTTTGCTTTCTCACATTTAGTATCATTAAGACACTGGCAGTTTCGTCTTGGCAGTTTGAGGAGACAAAAAATCACCATAACCCCAGGGGCTCCAGAGTCTCGTCCCGAGCGTAGTGTGAGGTTTGTGCAGAACGCTTTCCCCCTCTGGCCGTACCAGCAAGCTGTAGGTCAGATAAGGATGTGCTTGCCTCCTTGTTTACTTTTATGTTCTCTTCCATAAACGGCCCTCCCAGAGGCGCCCCGTGTGCGATCAGTCGAAACATGTTGTGGGGTAACGGCACTTGGCCGCGGATAAAAGAAGTCGTGCCAGTCAGGCGTGACCCAGCAGGCTGAAGGCCCATTAAAGCGCTTTAGATCCTGAAAGTGTTGCTCCTGCAGGACCGTCGCTTTTATGGCCAGTTCATGGACTTCCTATACACAGCACTCATAACCGTTCAGTCGTGGTGGGTATTTTTACTGTCGTGAGCCGGTGAAGCCTGAGATGAGTGTTAAAGTCTTTCCATGCTGCAAATCTCTCGCTTTAGACACACTATATATATATATATATATATATATATATATAAAAAAAAAAAATTGCTTTTTTTTTTCAACAAACTCAAGGCAAAGTTGAGTTAAAATTAAACTCATACATTTTTTAAAATAATTTAAATTTTTTTTTTATGATATTGTATAGACAAGATAAAGAGATCTAAATGAGCAACAGGAGAATGTTTAAACAATGTGTCTGTCATGTTAAATAGTAGAATGTTACAGAATATTGTGGAACAGGGTCAGGACCGTACGGGGGATGTGGCAATAACTCCCAGCCGAGTTCCTGTAATGTGCAAGTGGTGTTGGGGAATGACTATGTGTACAGTTCACACAGACAGATGCGTGTCTTCTGCGTCTCCACAAGTTATCCATCGGTTTTCAAGAACCAGACGTTCCACTCGCTGAATGTTCACGGGAACGACTGCAGTGGGCTCCGAGACACCTTGACCAGGAACATCCACAGACGTACGGCCTTTTTTCAAAGGTTGGCATCACTGAGATGTTTTACTGCAGCTGAGAGTCTCATCACCGCGCTGTGCTTGACGTCTTCTGTAAATGTCAGTCGCTTTTACGCCTTGATTCAGCAGAAATTTCATCACGAGCCCCGGTTTGACTTTAACACCCCTTGTATATTATGCAATGGGAAATGTTGCAGTTATCGAATGTTAAGCAAAGTTCATTAATATTTTAAATACCAAAATGTTATGTAAACTTTTTTTTCTTACTGATATAATGTATGTACAGTATACTAAAACTGACAAATTCTTTAAGAAAATATATTCAAGTTTATATAATGCATGGTAAAAAAAATTATGCATTGGTCATAATTTTAAATGAAGTCAAAGTTCTAGTAATTGTTCAGTAAAACATTCCTATGGTCAATGAAACGTTTGAAAATAAATGCTTGTTGGGAAAATTATTAAATCTTATTAGATGGAAAAAAGTTGGAATGGAAACACAGAAAATAAGACAAAACAGGTTGACAAACGTAGACAAAAAGTTGGTTGAGTCACATTCTTACTTTAGAAAAAAATTGATGTTAAAAAAAATGTATAGATAAGGTATGCAAATGCCGTGTGATGGAGAAGTCACTGGCCCAGTTTGAGGCTGAGATGAGGTTAAAGATTAAAGACATTATTCACAGCTTTTATGACTATTCTGTAAAATCCAAAGTGTAAGTGTGTTAGATATCTGATCGGACACCATCTTCCCATCGATAAGCTCATGACTGCCATGCAGGATTCAAAAATCATATCTTATTTATTCTCCTATCACAACAAATCGATTTATAACGTCTAAGCGTTCAAGCCGCAAATGGCGTCTAATCGACTCAAGCCGATCGCCAGACCTCAAGGGTTTATTTTTTTTTTCCAGAGAATCTAAAACACATGGAGACATAACTATCAGATCAGGCTGACCAATTTTTGTTTAAGAAAAAAATATATAAATATATATAATAAAAACCACACAGAAACATTTAGTAAGGGGACTTCCAGAGACAATTTAAGGGTGATGACATGGCCCAGTTTATGTCCATATGCAGAAGTTTATCATAGCAGGCAGCAACTTTGGCTTCAACAGAAATCTCACAGGGATGAATGACTGTACTGATTAAACAAGATGACATGGTTTTGAATCATTGGCTTTGCTACGGCGTATCATTACTACATTTGAACCCATCAGGCAAATGCAATAACTCATTTTTTTTTTTTAATATAGTGCTCCTGCTAACAATTTGATTACTAACTTAACAAACGCTGTAAAGCCTCAGAGCACAAACGCCATAAAACTCCCCGAGTTGAAAAGCGGTGCTTAAGCTTCTCCAGAGGTGTTCTTGTTAAGTTGGAGAGCTCAGCCATGCCGGCTCGAGCCCACGTCGACTGCTCAGGAGGAGACGTGTTAATTAATCATTTGTGACTGTGAGTGTGCCAGGGCGGGCGAACTGCAGCCAAATGGGCCCACGGCTACCTCCAACAAAAACATGTGCATGTGTGGCAAGTACACACGCCTCTCCTGGATGTACGCGTAGCGCAGACGTGCTGCAAAGAAGTGTGTACTTTTCAGTTTGTTTGTGAGAGACGCGAGTGGAGGAGTGATACGGAAAGTCGTTCAGGACAACCACAAGTCAGCTATTGTACTTTGAACAAAGGTTAGCTATAAACGTTACAGAATTAGCATAAATGTTGCATTTCTTCAGTTCCGTTTTGCAAGAGGTTCACATCTATGAATGATGAATACGATCTTGTCATGGCAAATCCATTCATAAAAGGAATTGTGTTCAAGGTTATAATTATTCATTTGAATTTACAACAGATATTAGCTCTTTGTAATTATGTAATCTTATTAAGGATTATAAAATAAGACACTAATGCACAGAACTAGTGCATAACTAGTGTTACAGTAATAACAGTACATAACCTTGCTTTTGTTTCATCAATTTTTTTGTGTAGGATTTTTATTTTATTTTCTATTTAGTAAACAAAGCAAAAAAAAAAAAAAAAAGAGTGACTTCGAGGTCATTCTTCAATTTAATGACTTTTTAAAATAATCCTTATCCTTAGGAGAAATCCTAGATATAAAGTATAATAAGATATTACATAATAGATAATAATAAAAAATATAAAAGAAAATAACATAACAGTAAATACAGTAAATAACTTCTATTTATATGTAAAACAGTTTTAGACTGACACTGACCCAGTTTCCTCCAATAGTCCAAAGACATGCAGTTTAGTCTAACTTCCATTTCCAAATTGCCTGTTGTGTGTGCGTACTTGTACTTGTGCCACGTGATGGATAGGCACCTTGTACAGGGTGTACCCCACCTCATGCCCAGAGTTCCCTGAGATAGGCTCCAGGATTCTCACGATCCTGTACAGGTTAAACGTTATAGAGAATAAATGAGAGACAGTAAACACAGTAGTCATGACATGGCCTGAGCTAAATTGTGCCTCGTTGCGCTCAGTGGCGGCTGCTAGCTTTTGAAACAGGGGAAGCTCATATTAGGCCTTCATCATAAAATTCATTATGTTATAGCA
>JAOVVB010000037.1:36081509-36095092 GCA_028570985.1 Heterobranchus longifilis | reverse complement strand
CTCTGTGTTAGGGCCTGTCAAGATCTTCCACAACGAACTTCCACAATCAAACCATGTCTTTATAGTCCTTGCTTTGTTCACTGGGGCTCAGTCATGTTGGCATAGAAAAGGGCTTTCACCAAACTGTTGCCACAAAGTTGCATAGAAGCAGAGCATTGCCCAAGATGTTATGGTATGTTGAAGGATAAGATGGTATTGCTGATGGTATTTACTTTGGATAAAGGACCTGATTGAAACATCTGAATTCAATAATTACTAGGTTTGGATGAATACTTTTGTCCCTATGGTGTATGTTACTGTAGTTTTAACAGTTGGCCTTGATAGTGGTTCATCCATTCCGTCATCATCAGATTTGTGCAATCTCTAAAACCATGATCTCTACCTAAGCCATGGATGGCCAAAGCATCTAACATCAATCTGGACACCATTCAGAAGCAGAACGCATGCAAACATCTGAGGGGTTCTATAGTTTTAACTGGGATCAACTGACTAATATCTATTTAGTGATTTGATTAAAAGATTCTATCATAATTTCTAAAAATGTACAGTATTATAATCGAATTTATTTTTTTTTTCTGTTCAACAGACAAAGAACTCGAGGACTGTGAGAAAGGGAAGGGTTTTTTATCTAATCTTGTTGAAGAAAAACATTGATCCCAGAAAAACAATAAAAAATAAGAGAAAATATATTTATATATCTCTTATTTCATGAGACACGATAAGTCATATTTAGAAGATCAGGGTCTCAGAATTATGAGATAGTAGGTCATAATAATGCGAAGTTTTATTTATTATTTTTCCCCTCTTTTGTGAACGTGCTTCCACAAAATAACTATGGTATACTTGTTTTCATATTTTTTTATTTATTTTATTTTAAAGTATATGAACACGTTTTTAACCAAGCAAACCTACACAGACGATACTTATTAATTAATTACTTTATTTATTTAAAAACCTGGAGTAACACAGTATTTCATGTCAACACTGTAACTATGGCAAAGTACACAATAAAACCTCAAAAGTCTGAACTGATCAATCGTTGCTTGTGTCTGCTTATAAAAAGAGTGATTAGACCTGAGAGGTGTGAATGGAGTATCGTCATGCCGGTGTGTTAATGGAGCTGAGGGTCACCGTCGTCAGTATGCACACCTGAGCCTGCAGCGCCTCCAGCACTATAATTACCAACACTGTAATCATGCACAGCTGGTGGAGACACTCAACACCACTGCGCGGAAATATTTGATCTGACACCAGGAGTGAGAAAAACGCAGGTGTTGACTTACTGACCTCTCGCTTAGGAGCTTAAACACACACACACACACACACACAACACACACACAACACAAGTCCATTTCTATCATCTCTTTAACAATCTGTCTGTAGTCCATTGAGCTCTTAACCTGCCTTAGACGTATCAAGAATTTTACTTAGAAGGCTTATAGATGTTACCTAAAATATCAGTGTCAGCCATCCTGTTAGTGGATAAATGAAGCTAAACAGACTTAAATGGAGAGAAACATGCATTTATACCCTAAATAAACTGTATAAGCCTCTGAATGCTGAAAAACTAAGTAGTTCCATTCACACCCTACGGGCAATTTGGGAACGCCAATTAGCCAAAGAACATGCACACAGACCCCGAGACGGGAATTAGACCCGAACCCAGGAGTTCCAAGGTGACAGTGCTAACCACTACACCACCATGACACCTAAAAAGTTGTTTTTAAGATATTTTATCATTTTAACAAACCACTGCATCCATTTTAGGCAATTTCTGAGTAAGAACTGCGTAAGCACTCGCGAGTATTGCGCTACCTCAGTTCAGCGTTACGTACTGGTTGGCGCTAAACTGTCACAGTGTATTGCATGGTGTCATGTTGTTACTCTAGTTTGCATATTTGCACAAGTGCACTTTATCTTGTCTTTTTGTAATCATTCTTAGCTAGTTTTGTTAATTTGTGCTGTATGTAGCACCTTGGTCCTGGAGGAACGTTGTTTAGTTTCACTGTGTTCTCAACTATATACTTCTGAAATGACAATAAAAGCCAACTTGACTTGACTTGAACATGACCTAGATTTTTTGCATTAGATAGGTAGTATCTTGATCTAGACTTTAGACAAGTGTGTTAAAGCAGCATAAAGCAGGCACGTGGGCTAACTAGCAAGCAAAGCGTCTACTGTACAATTCTTGGTACGAATATCAGAATGAAAATTTAGCTCCTTAGATAACATGAAATACATGCTGCAAACACTGAGCTCCTCAGGCTAGTCATTCCTCTGACATGCCTTTTTTTGGTAATAATGGAAATGGGACAGATGACTGCTTAAAAACCAATTAAATGACATCCTAATCAGTCTGAAATTTGCTTTACACTTGCTAGTAGCTAAAAGCTAACTGAGTGTACTAGCTATATTCAATTACCAGTTACAATTTCCAACTTTCTTCCAATCTTTATTTCTCCATCCAATGTCTCTATATACCTTTAGGTCATATATACACAATTAAACCATAGGTTTTCTTCCATTTTTAACCAGTACATAGGAACTTATGACAGGTAGGAACTCGAGTTGTGAGCAAGAAATTGGGACAAAAAAAAAAAAAAGGTTGGCCAAACGTATTGTTCGTATATGCAAAATATTATTATTATTATTATTATTATTATTATTATTATTTATTTATTTATTTATTTATTTATTTTTATTCATTTACTTTTATCCCCTAACTGTGTTTGAGGAGGATGAGAAGCAAATGAGAGAACAGCTAAAACACAAACTCTCTTATTCTGAGGACATTAAAGGTCCTGTATTTTACCAAAGTGTGTGCATCTATGAGTGTGTGAATATTTGTTAATGCTCCCGGTAAAATTCTCCTCAACTGATGCATTTTTTACTTTTTTAATATTTCAAACTCGCTTTTGGTCACTACTCTTCTGTACACACTGTTTTAGTCTTTGCACTCCTCTTCTGAACGCACTGTTTCAGTGTCCATGCTGAGCCACGCCCAGCCAGCAAACTGCAGAGCTGATCATTTGCTTCTTATATGATGTCACAATGGGGGAACTCCAATTGGCTCATTCAAATCCCGGCCAATATAAAAAGATAAAAAGCAGGAAAAGTAAATTTGGCATAATAACCTTTAGTATTTTTTACATATATTAAATTGCTTTTTACTTTTAAATGGAATAAACCCTTCAGGGATTGCTCGTACAAGAAAATTAACAAACATGGTGTTATGTAACTCCTATTACACTCAAAAGCTCTGAAACCATCACAAATTAAAGCCAACCCCCCGCAAAAAACACACCAACAACATTACACGTGTCAAACTGTGAATCCGCTTTATTGATAGGTTTAATTCCATTGTGTTATTCTCTGGATTTTTGATGCTGCCAACATATTTTCTAATTACATTATGAGCATCTCATGTGCATATGGATCTCTGGCTTTTAATGAGATGAGCACATTACTGTACCTGGCTGCATTTCCAGCCTCAAGTCATAGCTTATGACAAACAGCTGAAAAGGAAACAAATACACAAAACCCAACAGGACCAAACTCTGCCTCGTCTGACTATGGAACAATGATGGGTTTATGGGAACATTGAGATATTTATCATGATTGTAGTGCATCTTGCAGACCTCTATGTTGTCTCTTAAGGGAGGGTCAGAATATTTGGCCCTTTCATAATCAACCAGCACAGAGAGCTATAACGTCTTTCCTGGGACGTTACTGAGTGGGAGTCGATGCCTCGGATTCCTTCTCTGGAAGACGTGTTACCCAAAACATGCTTTTAATTTGAGAGCTCCAAATGTGCAGGGACAATTTAGTGACTCTAGCCAACGCCGATTGAGAAAGCTACATACGCTCTTCAACTTTCTTTTTCAGTGATGTTGTAATGCTCGAGGTCAGTTCAGATAATCGGCTTCAAAATATGGCAGGGAAAAAAACAAACCAAAAAAACATGCATTATGCAATGCTTTATCTCAGGAATGTGTAATCACTGTAGCAGATGTCCAAACACATTCATCTAGCAATATCAGTATAATGATCTGTGTGACTCAAATGGACAGGAATCAGAAATATACTGCAGGGGAATATCTCAGCTGCTTCAATCTCTCAATTGAATAGAATCTGATCATGCATTATAATATTCGTTTTGATATTTCTTTATCCGTTACTCAATTTAGTCTATTTTTATGCACAATAAGGAGTGACAATTACATTGAACTCTGTGCAATGACATAGAATCTATCTATCTATCTATCTATCTATCTATCTATCTATCTATCCATCCATCCATCCATCCATCCATTCATCCATTCATCCATACATCCATCCAGTGTCTTTTCGGAAGGAATTTGGCGTTTACTTTTTTATTATTTTAGCGCAAATCACAATTAACAGGAAAGATATGGTAGGTTTTACACATTTAAAAATTATACATACTGTAAAATTAATTAATATATTTCATATAATTAGGACACTCACACCCCTGTAGAATATTTATTGTGAACAGGCCAAATATGCACTTCTGGTTAGATGCCAACTGCATTTCATTGGCTTTTTACACACAATGACAATGAAGTTGAATCTGATCTACTTTAATCTGTTTCTGAAAAACTGTTTTGTGGCATTGGCCATTATACAAATAAAATAATAAGACAGAGCAGAACTTTAAATCATATGTTTTTTTACTACTATTTTCTGCAGTTTCTCTTAAAGCAGACAAACAATTCGTGCATTTCCTGAGGAATTTGTGCAAAACCTATGACGTGCCTTGTGTATATTTAATATGTAATGTGAATCTGATGCGAGAAATCAGACACACGACTTTCCTCTAATTCCTCACAATTTAAACCCTGGGCCGATTCCGCAGGTAGAACAGATTTGTTACATCTACAGTATATTACAGCACAGTAAGGTTTTCTAAACATTTCCCAGCTTGTTAGGAAGTTGAGCTCCGAGTACAGGGTCACGCAAGCCTTCACAAGCTTTGTGGGGCTGCGGCTTGAGCCACTAACCTTCAGAACGGCAACTTGAACCGTCGCACCCTCACTAACCCTAACCCCAATTATGGCAGAAGGACAACAGACTAATCCGACAAATCTAATTTGACTTGGTCAGTTTAAAATGTTCATGTTGGTCTTTGAGCAGCGTATCTGAACAAAGCCTTAAAATAAACAGCCATGTGATTCTTCTGCTCCTGTGAGGAACTGGTTTTACTCTGTTGACTCCTTTGAAAAAGTTTTTAACCAAGTAAATCCAAATTTAGTTTTAACGTTCACTGCTGGTCACTATTTTTAGCAACTTTACTCCCCCTTAGAATTTAGGAAATAGTACTAATATTCAAGACACAACATTTAAACAGAGAATTGCACCATATTCAGATATAGATTTGTTGATAGAAATCCAGATTATGAACACAAATCAAATAAAATAACTATTTTCTTCAATATTGTCAAGTTACCAACACTGTCTCAATTCTTTAATGCACAAAATGTGGGAAAAAAGCCCTGAACTTTAAAAAAAGAAATTATATACATAACATAAAAAAGATATCTGGAGGTGAACTAATTAACAAAAGAGCATTAACGTGATAAAAAAAAAGGAAAGAAGGAAACAAAAAACATTTAGGCCTTCTCAACTAAAATGTACAGAAACCTATCAGCGGTGTTTAAATAAAAAAAAAAAGTGTTTAGCAGGAAATGTTTAGTTGAGTCACAGAGAGGTAAAGTGTGGACAGGATCTCATGGCTCCTGGATCTGCAGACGAGCTGGTTGTACCTGAAAAGCCACAAAGGTCATGGTGAGGTCATGGTTTTGGAGCAGGGTTTGGAATTTGCGCATACCTTTAATAACTGTCTTGTATTAAAAAAAAAAAAAAAAAGGAACAAAAATCTGACTACATCACTCTCGCTTACTCAAACAATGGTCATAAATGAAACACTCTCTGCTCCCCATTCAGAAGCACATGACCACATTCTGCCTTCGTCTCTCACATCATGATCATCTCATTACACGCAGAACAAGTGGCAATGTCTTCACGATTTATTCAATTCACTTTAATAACACAATCTAAACACTCTTCATGGAGAACAGCGCAGGGTGACGAGGCCAGCCCTGAGAGGTGCCCTTGTACACGGACAGACCAGGCCATTGTTTCTCCATGGGTAGGTGTTTGGGACAGGACCGTCTGGTTCGTTTCTGTAATTGTGGCCTGGAATGTCAGTCAGTGAGTGTGTCCAGCATTGTTCCTGCAGTCTCGTGCGCGCAGACGTTATCGTAACTCACGTAGCCCCCTAAAGATTCTGGGGCTGGAGTGTAGAGAACACAGCAGCATGGAACGTGCTCTCGCGTTTGGTCGAGTCGAGAGGCGAGAACGTCTTTTCTATAAGGAGCTGGTAAGTTTGTTTAGGGTTTGTGGAAGGAGTCTCCGGTGTAAAGGATTTGTAACTTTGAAGCCAACCCGATTTGCAAATGCTCAACAATATTATTGAATGTAACCAGAAAACACTCAAACTGCTGTGGTATTGACCTTTTGCGCTTGACCTTTTGCTCTTGACCTCTGTCTGCCGCGGTCCTGCTCACTTCTGGACGTAAATGGGACACAAATGGGATGTAACTTATAACGTAAGGTGCGAGGCGACAGTGCTAACCACAGGTTCATCTCAACATACTGCACATGCAAATAATCATCATCTACATCACTCTCTCATCTAAGTGACAAAGCATTAAATAATCCAGTAGGTCATCAGGTGATCATCAGGTAATGTTTCTGTAGATGTATTTTTTTTGGCTCCTTAATAAATAAACCTTGACTATAATTATTAATAAAAATACACAGCAGTTTAACGTCAGTTACTGGTGCTTCCGCCATTGTGACTGATGTCATGGTGAAAAAGGTCTATAAGAGAAATAAAACTCCTTAGGACATTTTGTTAAAAGAGGTAAAACACACACACACACACACACACACACACATCAGGTGAATACTGCATCCTAACAGTTAGCAGTTCCTGACCACTTAACACACCTGTGAGAGCCACTGTGTCCTCTATGTTCAATTCGGCTTAGACAGAAGCCACCTGTTCACGTGCATACACACTTTTTATCACACTCTCACACACAAACACACACACACACACACACACACACACACACACACACACACAGGCTTGGTTTATGGGCCTCTGAAGGTTTCTAAGAAAAAAGTGGCCTGACTAACGAACATCCGTCCCCTCAGTAAGGCCAAGATGTATCCATCTCCCTGACTTCCGCTCTTATCTGATCACAAACAAACTAAAAAAAAAAAAAAAAAAAACTACTGATAACAATGTGCAATGTGTAGTCGTCCACGTCGGCCTCTCAGTGTGCATGTGTGTGTGTTTTATATTTTAAATGACAAAAAAACAAATCATTAACAAATTACAAAAATCTGTTTCTCGTCTTCTCTTTCTCTTTTTCAGTGAATTCAGTCCACTGTTTTTGATGATTCAAATTAATTAACTGTGTTTATACGAGCAAATCCATACAAGCAAAAAAAAAAAAAAGATGTTGGTTTTTTTTTGTAGGAACAATTTGCCTAAATCTTACTTTTTTTAAATAAAACACTTTTTTAAAACCTTTTTTACAGACCCCGTCTGTAACTCTAACATTAAGTTTCACAAAATGCCCACGCAATCCGAAGAAGCTAATTATAATATATAATATTATAATAATAATAATAATTATAAGAATGATAATAATAATAATAATACATCTGAATAAAACAGAAATTAATACAATGTTTGGTGTCCTTCTTTGTTTATATGTTTGTTTGTTTTAAACAACTCTTACTTTGGTGTAAATATATATACTTTCTGTTTTTAAATATGTTTCTCTGTTTTGTTTGTTTGTTTTTCCTTTGTTTGTTGCTTGTTAGTCTGCTGGTTATACTTTTGTTCTTAAAAAGGAATGTCTCATTTTTGCTACATATGTCATGGGTTTTAAATATCTTGATTTGTTTGTTTGTTAGTTTTTTTGTTTCCTTGGTTTGCATGCTTTGTTTTTGGCTTCGTTTTCTTTAACACATTTTTTAAAATTTCTTTATTTGTTTGTTTTATTATTTGCTTGTTTACTCGCTTTCAATGCTATCTTTTTGGCCTTGTTTTCTTGAATATGTCTCAGTTAGTTAGTTAATTAGTTAGTTAGTTAGTTTTGTTGGTTGCTTGTTAAATTCAGAATTTGCCTGTTTGTTTGTTTGCTTTTTGGTCGCTTGCTTTTCAATGCTGTATTTTTGGCCTTGTTTTCTTTAACATTTATTTGTTTGTCTTTTGTTTGTCTGTTTGTTTACCGACTGATTAACTGACTGTAAATCATAAAAAAATATCTGTTTATTTCCCTTCACGCTCCGAATTCATCCCTATTTCATTTCTCATGTTCGTTTCCTCTCCTCTCCTCTTGAGCTGTTTGCTCGGTTGTGTTTTGTCCTTTTTGCCCTTTAGGCTTTTCATTTGCTCTCAATGTGGCAGAATTCTCCGGTTGATAAAATGTTCGTGTTTAACATTTATTCAGGTTATATCACTTTTTACAAATGCCTTCCATATATACTGTACACACATCTCTTTATTTTTCCATGATCCCTGATGATCAAAGATGAAAAAACTATCCTAGACATGTTGGTAATCAAATTTATCTTAATTTATGAGTATTAAGCCAGACATGAAGCGCTTAATTAAATCTGCGGTTTAATTAGTTTATAAAGCACGCGGCCATAAACTAAACAGTTTTATTACAGTGTATGATGAGGTCATGGAGAGTTCATTACTCTACCACGGCTGTCACTTCCGAGGCCCCACAATGGGTCTGTGAGTCTACACACACTGCCTTTCTCTGTGCTCGTCTCTCTATACATCTCTCTATCTCTCTCACACACATACACATATGTACATGCACACACACACACACACACACACACATAGACATAAGGAGCTTTTGGTCACTGCATTGTTTAGCAGGAAGCGCAGACGCTACTCACGGCGCTGTAGTAAAAACTGCTGCTCTGTGCTGGATTTGACCTAAATCACACGCTTATATTAAGCAGCTTCCGGGCCCTTTATGGCGGCCCCGCATTGCATAAACAAGACTAGGGGAAGCAGTACATGTAGGGAAATTAGATCAGTTGTAGCACCACCAGGAGATCGCATACAATCCAGCTCACTCGGTGTGTTCACCGTTACCGCCGGCGGTTCATCTTTTGGCTTCCAGTGGCTGATTATCCAATCAGATTCACATGAATTACTTTCAGAGTTCTAGGAAATGAATCATCACTTCAACCAGAACGAACGGAGAACTGTGCTGTGGTCTAAACCGTAACACGGATATGCAAAAAAAAAAAAAAGAAAGAAAGAAACCAGTGCCTGACAATGCATTTTCTTCTTTCCTCTTTCTCCAAATCACATCACGAGCCGTTTGTTCACATCCTGTTTGATAGCATCTGATGGTGCGTGATACCGAAACACACGCAGTCATGTTTCAGGTCTGTGCTCGATGCTGTGCGTGGGTCAGTGCGGTACGAAGTGTACGCCAACCGCGCTGTGCCGGAGTGTCGCGTTATAGCCGTGTCACCAACAACCCGGTGCATTTACTGTAGATTCGTGCCGCTTCCTCACCAACTGCATTCTCTCCTTCTGCTTTATCACCTACTCAGATCAGGTTTACTGACATCGCACTGACACACACTGCGTGGGCCGGTCATGAATGAATCAAAGGTGTACTATAGTGTGGCTTAGGTGGAAAAGGCCAAGATGCCTAATTTGTAAGCGGTGATGATGTTCCACATCCCTATTTCTGGGTTAACTAGATTTAACCCTTTCCTGTTTTAGAGGTATAAAAAATAATATTTAATATTCAAATCACCTAAATGTTATTCACACTATTAACAGGATATTTATTTGTTCGTGTTTTTTTTTTTTTTTTTACTTGCCAACTCCAACATTTCTGTCAACACAAAAAGAGGGGCGAAACAAATAACAATAATACAAAAAAAAAAAAAATATTTATAAAAAGATAATACTGACTGTATAAAACATACTGTATATATTTTTAAATATAAAAACTTTTTTTTATTTTAAACTGCAAAATTTGGTAAATACTTTGTTTGCTTGTTTGTTTAAATGTATGTTTTTTTTTATTAATAACTTGAATTAAATATTTTGTTGTTTTCTATGTCTTTATTCATGTTTGTCTCATTTTAGCTTCTTTCTTTCAATGATTTTTTTAAAAAATCATGTCATTTTTTATCTCTAATATTTAATTCTATTTTTTTTATTTTTCATTTAAGATGGAATGAAACAATAATGTATTTAATTTTTAATTATTTATTATTTATTTAATTCTTTCTTTCTTTCATTTATTTAAATAATTTTTCATTTAACAATAACAATTAAAATGGTTATTTAACACCCGATGGTTGCATTTGCAAATAAACAGATTGTTCAGTTCAGTAATAGTTTAATCTGAAATAGAAACGATGGAGATTTCAGCGAAGCTGCGCAGGTGTTGCAGTTGAAGCCACTGAAGTGTAATGAAACACAAGAGAGGAATGTGAAATGGGTGATAGATTATACTGATGTCAGACACTTTAACTCTTGAACACTCAGCAGTTGATTAATCATGGTGTAACCTGCGCTGTTACATGTAACGCCGAGCCACTCGGTAACCGGGATACCGACTCGCTGGGTTTGATCTTTTCACCTCGTCTAATAGAGCTGATAGTTTCTGTGGAAAAACAAATAATATAAATCTGCATATTTTTTGGACATGTTCCTATGGAGTGTCTGTAGTGTATCTCAGATTGGGGATATCAGTGCTAATGTACTTTTTCAGATCAGACAGACTGGTACTGTTATTTGATTTATATTGTTATGTTATTTGAACAGACTGATTCTAGATGAAGTCAAATTTGCATTGATGTACTCTTTGATATTTTAGATCAGACAGACTGTGTATGATAGATTGATGTCTGTGTACTATTTTATGTAATACTTTAGATTAGACAGAATGTCCTTTGTGACAAGTCTAAAACAACACACACAGTCCAAACTGAAATAGGACTTGATCATAATAGTCCTGTACAATTGGATGTAGCAAACATTTCAGCCTGTCCAATATGAAATATCATAACACTGTAGTTATACTGCCTACTCTATCACCTAATCATGCTGGATAATCCTAAACAAGCATTTCTGCATTATTTCAGCTAATATAAAAACTGACGTTAGATTTGATGGGCGAGCAGGATGTTTGATCCTTGATAATTGACTTGTGACCAATTTGCAGGAGAGACACATCTGTCTGTGTGAACCGTACACACAATCATTTTGCACCCCTTGCACATTACAGGAACTCGGGTGGGAGTTATTTCCACGTCCCCCGTACAGTCTGACCTCGCTCCAAGCCATTTCCACATGTTCGGCCTATAAAAGGAGTTCCTGGGAGGCCAGTGTTTCAGACGTGAGCCAGACAGGCAGTCTGATCATGGCTCTGGCGTACTGAAAAAACGGTCTACCTTGATTCTACCTTGGTATTCAAGCACTAGTGAAATAAGTGGGATAAGTGCATTAGTGTAGCAGGGGATTATATAGAGAAATAACAAGAGTTCACGCAGTGAGTCTGCACAATCAAAAGTCCCGGTTTGACATGAACAATCCTCGTTTAATGAATTAAACATTGACATATTTGCTCTATCAGACAGACATTTCAGATTTTACACACTGATGATGATGATGATGATGATGATGATGATGGTCTCACTGATATAAACTAGCATGCTTAGCATTAGCATTACACCCTCTCAGAGATGCTGTGTTGTTCTCTGCCCCATGTGTGTGTACGTGTCCTTATTTGCTTTATGCTTCAAAGTCATTCACACAGTTTCAACATATTTATTTGGGGACTGCTGGAGACTGTGTTTCATTGCACCACAATGATGTCTGATCCAAACCCAATCCGATGACTTACTCCACAGGTCACAGCACGGGAGCACCGCTTGGCTAGCGCCTCCTCCGTTCAGAGAGGAGCGAAGCCGGAGTCCACCCCTCGTGCTCAGGTTGATATTTTAACCAGCCGTGTCCTCTCAGGCTTCGACCTCACAGTGCACGGCTCTCGATGATAGATGAGTTAATGTAATTACCCCTGAGCTCTGCCCACATTCTGTAAGCTGGGTGAAAATTGAGATTCTGAGAGCGTCTCGCACTAATCTGTTGATGGAAAGATGGATCAGCTTTAAATGTGACTCGAGATAGTCCTACGTTTGATAGTCCATGATGGACTTTAGAGAGGTGGAGACCTTAAATACTCTCCTAATGACTTTGTAGACTGCTAGGAGAAGAACCGCCGAACTTCTCAGCCTGTGAGAGTCGAATAAGTAAAGAAAACACATTAAAATAATATTGAATGGATTATATGTCAGTACAATGTAGTCCCTGTGATCTTCTTATGTTATTGTAACTATACATTTGACTGTTTCATAGTACTGACACTGGAGACTCCTTCCAATAAATGTTACTCACTGTGTCGTTGATTGAGTTGCTGTAACATGTGACTTTTATTCTTTTCTTAAAGCATACACGTTTCTCTGAGGTCAAGCGCTTACATCAATGAAACGAACAATGAACATATTTTTATTTATAAGCCCTAATAAAAATAGTGTATTTGAAAGTGTTAAGAAAAATAAATAATGTGATATAAAATGATATTCTTTTAAAAGTTTGCCTCTTGCTTTATTTTCTGTCATTATGATTCTGTCGTTTATAAAATTCTTGTTCTTTTTCTTTTTCACCTCTGTCATATCCGCTAAACAACTTTGGGATTCCTTTCGTAAAAGCATTTAAGATTTGACATTAATATAGAATTAAAATGGGCAGATGAGGTATCACTGATGTGTTTAAATCAAACTGCAGTTCTGTAGGGTCGGTGTCTTACTAAAATGACCTAATTTTAGTTTTTATGCCTAAATTCATATGTTCCAAAGATCAGTTGTACGTACAGTGTTACAGTTTTTTCAACCGAAAGTTATTTCCATCTGGAAATTATAGGGGTGCAAACTTTTGCACACTATAAGATTGTAAAATGTTTATTTAAATAAAGTTGTGTTGAAGCGAATGTATGGATATTCTGTATAATTCTGGGTTCAATTTGGATTTGAATTTGTGTCATTTTATATGTTAAGAGTAATATGTTTTTTTCTTTTTTTTCTTTCTTATTTTTTTAGACGTTTCCAAAACAGGAAACAGAAAGTTCTGTATTTCGGGTTCTTTTGGTCTGTTTTTGTAGACAGGCCTGGAAAATTACACTTAAGTGAACATAGAGAGTAAACATGAAAATATTCAGCCACAAAGTGTATTCAAGTAAAAGTTGCTTTTAAGATTTTCATGTGAAAAGTAACTGCTATTACTTTTTAGATATGAAACTAGACTTAAAATTTAACATTGTAAATGTGGAAAGGAAATGAGACATTTATACACCGCCTGCAAACCCCGTTCCTCCAAATAAAAAAATAAAAAAATAAATAAACAAATAAACAAAAAAAAAAAAGGTAAATTT
>JAOVVB010000037.1:36021988-36035038 GCA_028570985.1 Heterobranchus longifilis | reverse complement strand
ACCCTGGCGGACAGACATCATGACGTCTTGTGCAGAAGATCTATAAATGAGCAATCAGCCTATCAGGAAGAGGAGGTGTTTCCTGTCACTTGTCAATCATGTTGCCTGGCTGATGAGATGTTGAAAGATGTGAGAATCTTACTGTTCTTGGCTGTATGTATTCTTGTTTATACAGTATATCCTGGTTTCGAACCATGTGGAATAAATGGGCGGAGTTTATTTATTTGGGAGAGGGCGAAGTAACATTTTTTGAGCATGTTGAGTTTGTACAATCTGGTGAGTATTTGGAGGTGTTCAAATCATCACCATTGCCCTGGTTACAGAGTTCAGTACTGAGTGTTTGGAGATGTAGGGAAGGTGGTGGAACACTTCAACACGGTGTCAGTGTTTTAAAAGGAAGCTTTGAACATCAGTGTACAAAATCAAATCCCAGCTCTTAAGCATTCTATAATCATAAATTTTTCTGGGCGGGGCTTGGGAAAAAAAAAAAAGTAATAACTTGCTCTAGCAGTGCGAGTGTTCCTGACAGCACCTTTAAACCTCATCAGCGCTACGTGAGGTGTACGCTACAACCAGGACGAACAGAGACGTGATTGTAGGCAGAAGAAAGAAAGAAAAAAAAAAGAGCTCAAAGAGAAAAAGGGCAACAGTCAAAGGAGACTTCAAAGCTCCATCGGTTCTTCTTTCCACAGCTTGTTCCTCTCGTTCTAGCTCACAAGGTCAGAGTGAACCCTGTACAGAGATCTCGCGCTGCGTGTATGGGTCTGTGTAAATGTGTTATGATACAGCTGAGTGCTCCATCCCTCCAGCGTCCGAGCTGCGATTCCTCCTCCTCCTCCTCTCAGCTGAGACCTGGAAAAAAACGGGAAGGAAAAATAAAGATCCTGTTAGAGCCGCGCTGGCTCTTTTCTTTCATCACTAGCCGCGCGTTTTTATTCGCTGTTTTGTTTTTCCAACATGACACAAGGGGTTTAGTCAGAGGGGTACGATTTAGAGTGCTAATCCTTTCGTCTACACACACACACACACACACACACACATACAAAACTTTCCCTTTTACTACCCATATTAAGAATGGATTCGTTTTACATGTGTAGGTCAAGCAATGTAACTAAGACTGAATTACTTTAATTTTGTCAAAATTCATAATTTTTTACAAACTGTAAGCAACAAAATTTATGCCTGTATTGACCTTCTATACAAGGAGCAACACAGACTTATGATCTCGTATGGTCACAACTCAGAGATGAAATTTTATCTCATATATGCCTCACAAAATCCCATCAAAGCAAGTTAAATATCTTGAATGTAGCAAAGTTTATTTACTAGTTCTTGTTGTGTGATTACAATAAACCAAATTTAGAATTTTTCTTTTATTATTATTATTATTATTATTATTATTATTATTATTATTATTATTATTTTCTACCTCTTGTATTTTGCTATGTTTTAAGCAAAACATTTAAATTGCCAAATTATTTAATGAATTAAGGAACAAAAAAATCTTAAAATAATCTAAATTATAGTCCAATAGAAGAAGAAAATTCAAAACTTAAAATAGGTCTAGTCACTGATTCATATAGCCTTATTCTGTTCAGGGTTACGGTAACCCAGAGGACTTGGGGCATGATACACCCCCCCAAAAATGAGCATTCACTGCATGTCCTTGGACTGTGGGAGGAAACCAGAGTTCCCAGAGGAAACCCACCAAGCACAAGGAGAACCTGCACTTCATGAACCAAATTTGATTTAACCTTTATCTTATAGACATGCCCGGGTCATGTGACCTCATAATAATAATGCTAGTCAAGTTCAGTGCAGCTAGAATGGCCACGCCCCCCTACAACAAGCACTTAGAATAATAAAGTTCGAAAACAATACATTACATTTGTATTAAAATACACTCTGAGTCTGTAAGAACAACTGGCGTGATGGATTCAGATTTTGAGACACGCTAGTGTAATAATTACATTACCCCCTCTCACACACACACACACACACACACACACTCACACTCGCATCTTTTGCACGTGGAAAACTGATCCCGTCCAAACAGCGCTTAGTGTTTTCCGACAGCCATTTAACAGGCGTCTGATTTAATTGAATGGATCTGTGTGCAAATAAAATATTCCCAACATTGCACCGGGAAGAAAGAAGAAAAATGTTATTACTTAAATGTGCTTGCCAAGACAAAGACTTTAGTATTATGATAATTAAAAGCGAAACACACCATATGGCGAGGGAGAAGACTCGCATGTAAACAATCAGCCTAAAAGCTTTTAAGCACACAAAAGTACACCGGGTTGTCCCTGAGACGCAATTAGTTAACCCGTCTGTTTGTACTGTGTGTGTGTGTGTGTGTGTGTGTGTGCGGGAAAGACAGAGAGGAATCAGTGTTAGCATCCTGTCTTCCTCTGACTTTAAAACCTTCAGGCAGGACACAACCCAAGAAGTGTGTTTGCTCGCTTTGTAAAAATGAAGTGCGCGCCCTGATCCAGCAGCGTTAGCTATTGCTTTATAAATACAACAGTGTGCTAATGCTAATTCAGCTAATGCAGCGCTCCAGCGGGAACTATAGTACATGATTAGTGGCTAACTACGTTTGCAATTTGCTGTGTATAATCAAAGAATGTAAGAAAATAATCCACAACAGAGTGTTAACAATAGCTCCACTTCATCACCCCAGCCTGGTGTTTATTTATTTCCTTCAACTGCACAACATCGCTAGCGTTGTTTTTTTTTTGTTTTTTTTTTCACAATTTCTTTATGTCAAATTATTATCTAACCTTCAGTTCTAAATAGCACCCTCCTCCCTATTCCGTCAATACTGAAAAGTGCACTGAGGCTAACAGAGATCCTCTGGACTGGAGACTCCTATAGTTATTAAAGAAACATCCCCTTACAAAAAAAAAGTCCTTTTATATGGCGTATCCATTATAAATGAGCTGTTGCTATAGAAACAATAATTATTGGATAATAATAGTAATTAAAGCACTATTGTCAGAGCTGCTATTATATGAAATTAATCAACGACCAATCAGAGTCCAGAATCCGACGTCATCATGGTAATAGTGGTATTGAGTAACTAGTGCACTACATAGTGAACAGTGTGTACACTTTAAATTCCACAACAGCGAGGAAATGTATTATATTTACTCTTTCCACTTTTCAGCACAAGTTCTAAATTCGGCCGTTCTGACCGAAAGGACGTATCATGAAGCATGATTCTTCTTTCGACTCGAGAGACGTTAAGAGCCCTGGGGCTTGAACGTGCTCCGGCCCTCCAGAAATAACCCCCACGTGGGTTAGATCCATGCTGGAGATCTATTCCCCACCGGCAGGAAACAGTTATGGTTACAGTTATTTTTGCTGTCTGTCTGGGCCGAGTTTTTGCGGCGTGCTCCAGTGAGAAGATCAATATTTTGTCATAAAAATCCTGGCCTGCATCACCCAACTGTGCCCTCTGTGCCCTGGGGGATGGAGTGTGTGTTTGTGGCGTTGTGGGATTGTGGATCTGTGTGTGTGGAGCCATATTTGGGGCCAAAGACCGCATTCCTTAAGCCTCGGACAGTTACATGCCAGGGCTAAGATAGATATACCGTACAGTACCTTCCACAAGTATTTGCTTTTCTTGAACCTTACATTTTATGGCGTTGAAAAAAATACAGCTGTGAAGCATAGCTAGACTGATTTCTTTTTTGTGTGCATTGCGATTCAATTCAATTCAATTCAACAACGCTAATGTTAATTGCATGATTTGCTTAAGATTTTAAATACTAAAAAAATCTAATAAACATTGATATGTTGTGTGACTTGTGTTGTTGATTGCTTGAACGTCACGTCTCATACAAACCACTAAGCCACTGTACCACCCGTAATCACTCTTTCCTGACAAATTTCTACTCCAGTGCAGTAGGTGGCGGTATTTCACTGAACACACATAAAATCAAAAGATAAAGAAGAAGTAATAATCTTGTAAAATACAAGTATAGTTTATATATTTTTTTTCTGCAAAATGATGTGGTATAATTCAAGGAACCTTTAAAAAAAAATTATTTACCTAAATTATTTTTTTTACCGATTCTGACGTACACACATATTCAATAAATCAAATTAACCCCCCCAAAAAAGGATTAAACTATTATTGCTTCAATTGAACAGCTCTAGTTGAAGAAAAATTTATTACATTTATTAATCAAAAAACAATAACATAATAATATTACATAAAAAAAGAAAAAAGAACAGTATTAGAACATCTAAAAGCAATGAGCAAAAAAGTTATGATACATATTGTTTTTGTGAGACATAGACAAAGCTAGTGTAAATATTTAGTTAGCTTTTTGCTAAAGTTGTATATTTATGTTAAATCATAAACATTGTTTGTGGCTATGATTCTACAGCACCTGTAATGAGAAACCTGTCATAAGTTTAAAACCGTCATCCTATCTAGCGCTTTAGCTCTCGGCCAAAACACAATATTGGTGCTGATTTTTTTTTTCATGTTATACAGTAGAAAATGTGTGTGCCAAGGAGACTCCTTCTGAAGTTTATGTAACATGGAGTTGCTAACTTTATCCGTTTTATCCAGTTAATTTTATATGAGCCCCAAAAATGGCCATTTTTCGATGTTATACTGTCTCGCTTCAAACAATAATCATTTAAAATGCAAATTATTTCTATTTCTTTATGAATATTGATACTAACATTTTAAGCTTCGAGAAGCATATGACCTGTACAATGTGTTGCTTTAAATAGTTTTTTGATAAAAGCTAAAAAATCTGTAGTATCCATAACCACGTCAAATTCATGTTGCAATATCTTTGCATTTTAGAATAATACACTTTTTCAGGTTTATGTCTTTTCATGTGAAATCTAAATTGGCCAAGTTTCATCTGAATGATGATTAAGATCACTGAAAGATTTGAATTACTACATAAATTGCATGGAATTGTGTTCACCAAATGTTTTTTCATCTGATAAAAATATAAATGTGCATGCATAATTACAAAAAAATGAAGCATGGATTGTGAGATAAGAAGCATTAAGTATTATGAAAAAATGGTATGATCCTATCTAAAAAAAAAAATCACTCTTTCACCTAGGTAAGACACCTTTTAACGCCAATACTGTGGTTTGGACGTCTAAACCTCGGAGCTTATAAAATTGGTTAAAATTGTAGTCATCTGTTGTTTGCTCTTGATAGGCTCAGCTTCTTAACATAAAAGCAAAACAAACCTTTATTTTAATGAACGTCTTTTGACTTGTTTTTAGAGTTCTAGCATGGAACGTTCATCAGCGTAAAGGTCTAAATGTTTCGTTATCAGCTTTGCTTGAATATCTCCACTGCTTCATTGCACTTGACAAGTCATTCATAAAGTAGTGAAGGTCCCCTAGAAGCCTTTGATTTCTTCCACAGCTCACTCGAATGATGTCATGTTTTTGTCACCTTTCACTTTTACCTAGAAATGCAGAGGTGTGTGTGTGTTTGAGTGAGAGACAGAGAGACATAGAAAGGCTGTAAGTCTTTGAAGAAAACTTTTCCTCAGAACACAGCTAGTTCCTAATAGTTGACCAGTCACACAGGATGCAAAACCCCAGCATCACGTCAGAAAGGAGTTCAAAAGAACCTAGTCTGATTCAGCTTGGACTGCTGTCATGAAAATACTTTAATGAAGTCAGGTCTTTGTGAATAGCGTTCATCATTTCTACTTCTATTTCTTTTCTTTTCCTTTTCCTGGTCTTTGTAAGGAAGCACCTTGCAAAACATATTGACATATCAGACATATTGAGTCAAATAAAGTAGGTGTGTTTAATGTTTGCCACGTCTGCTGTCAGCTTTACAATCTGGTTTCATCATGATCTGACTCTCTTTATTACCCTGAATTGTAGTTTTCCAACTTTCTGGCCACAGTTTTGGAAAGACCCACATATGCCTATGATGATTGTGTCCACATACTTTTGTCCTTTATATTGAATTTGACAGGTTATGATATGGTCAGGTGTTAACCATCTATCTAGACATTTTCTATACGGCTACTCCTGTGTAGGGTCACAGGACCCTGGAGCCTATTCCAGGAAGCTCAGTGTACAAAACAGGGTACGCCTTGGATGGTGCACCAGCCCACAAGCACATGCACATGCTAACATGCACATGAAATGACAAACAACTTACAATGCATGCCTCTGGACTGTGAGAGAACCAAAGTACTCGGAGGAAACCCTCCAAGCACAGGTAGCTGTGCAAACTGCAAAAACAGTCTTATGACAAGAATCAAGCTCCCAACCCAGGAGGTGTAACGTAGCATTGCTAAGTAATCTTAAGTCATAAGTACAGTGGGTACCTAAGAGGCCTGTAGCTGGTGCATGAGCTTTTCTTACATTGCTGTGGTTGGGTATGAAGTTTTTGCCCAGAAGCAGGAACTGGGGATTTGCTGAGGCAGCGTGCTTCTTATTTCTTGATCTATGTCCCAAGTGATGGCTCAAGGAAGCAGGATGGCAGAAGGATGTAAGGAGGATGGCAAGAGGACAACGGTCAGGCTGCATTGGCAAGGTTTAAGCCCAGTTCTCACTTTTAGCCTGAGTTTTGCTACAGATCTTAAACAATTAATTAAATGAGTTTTAACATGCCTGGGGAGCCTACTCAATACTAGGCACAAGTTCAAGTGCATGTGAAAATCAGTACCATCTGCAAGTGAATGAATGGTGGAATTAATGATTTAACCAGAGCATTTCATGCATAATTCTACCCATAGCACCACCTTAGAGCTCACCACTACAGCTATTTGTAAAGAGTTGGCATTATCTGTTGGCATTTCTGTACATTTACATAGAGCCTGCGTATTTCACCTTATCTCTGCCTTTAGCGCTTCATTCCTATGCCATGTCAAATGATGTATCCGAGCCATACTAAGAAATACTATAAAATTATGAAAGTTGGAACTTTAAGGTACTCCAGATTTTAGTGGTTCATGTATATGGTGAAGGGATATGTAACTACTTTTATCCAATAATGCCATTCCCTCAGTGCCAGTTTCATGGCAAGCTGTTCTCTGTTCCCACAATTGCAGTTCTATTCAGATGAAGTTTAGTAAAGTTTAGCTTTATTTCCAAATTGCCGTGACAAGATGGCTCCTACTTCCGTTTCACTTTCCATGATAAATGTGCTTGGCAGGGTCTGGCTACTTGAGAATCTGAGCTGGGTTGAATGCTCCGTTGAGGTTTTTGAAAGCTTCCTCAAGTGTGTTGTCCCATATGAGATTTTTGGATATCCTTTTGAAAAGAGTCGTTAGAGGTGGGTAATGGAACTGAAACCTCAAACAAATTGTTAGTGGAAGTTTGTGAAATGAGGAAGTTACTTTATAACCTTCATTGGGGCAGGGGTGGCTCAGGAGGTCGAGGCTCCGGGTTGCTGATTGAAGGATTGGGGATTCAAGCCATTACTAAAGTCCATTACAGCAGACATATTGGCTTGGTCCATGGGTGCTCCTTTGGGGCTAATGATGTTCTCCAGGAAGGAAGTTTGGCACACTCCTTAGAATATAGCAGTCTTTTAAGGACTTGCCAAACATGGATGACATGGGTTGTAAAGTAAGAGGATATCAGGGCATATTGTCACTATGGGCAATGATGGATCTTCCAAACATATCCCTTAGGACATCACTGATGTAACACTGAAGCACTAGATGCACGACTTTGCGTAATACTTGTTTTCACCAATGGTGGTGCTGAAAGCTGTTTCCATTCATTGTGCTCCTGGATGCAGATCAGATAAATAATAGGGGCAGGGGTAGCTCAGTGGTACGGCGTTGAACCAGTGATAGGAAGGTTCCAGGTTCAAACCCCACCACCACCACCATGCTACCACTATTCAGCCCTTGAGCAAGGCCCTTAACCTTGCTCAACTGCTCAGATGTATAATGAGATAACAAAGTAAGTTGCTCTGGATAAGGGCGTCTGCCAAATGCCTTAATGTAATGTAAATTATATGAGCCATGTAGTTTAAGTTTGGATCAGAAACTGCCTGAAGAGGATATATTTGCCGTCCCTGACAATGTTTCTCATACCAAAGGAGTGATTTGGATTAGTATAGTGAAACATTTTTCAACCAACCTAAAGAAGTCCAGTTGACATGACTTCATGAGCTTCCTTAACTTCACTTCACTGAGAGATCTTCAACAAATATCCACACGTGCTGCGTACAACGCTCTTAGAATATGGCAAAACTTGGCGAAATGCATAAATGTTCTGTGTGAAACTGCCTCAGAATACCTGCGATGATTTGACAGAATGAACGTTCTTCGAGGAATAATGTTGAAAAAAGCCTTCTGCTCTGCTACAGTCGTTAGGTGGCAAGTGTGACATGTTGTGCTGAATCATAGCTGAGATACAGAGCGCCATGTCGCCTTTTCCTCCTGGCTGATGGTTTAATGCTTGTTGACAGTCGCACTGATGGTAATGTGATTTCCCGGAACTCTTGGTTATGTTATGTGAGTTGTGTGAGAAGTAAAAGGAGGCAGTTGTTGCTGTAAAGTGTGAACAGCACGCTGGGTGTTTTGTGTGTGTGTGTGTGTGTGTGTGTGTGTGTGTGTGTGTGAGTGTGAAGCACAGTTGCTACCGACAGATGTCTGAAAGGATGTGGTTGAGGGTGTAGACGGGACTCTCTCTCTCTTTTTCTCTCCCTCTCTCTCTCTCTCTTTCTGCACCAAGCAGCTGTGACGCCTCTGAGAAAACTCTGCGTTCATTACAGCTACGTTACAGCCACCATACGGACGCTGAAAAGTAAATAAAATAAACATCAGCATGACGCTCAAGGAGCAGATCAGCTGAAAACACAAATCACTTAATGTCATCCTTTAAGCAGCAAAAGCTTCTGAAACCCTTCTTCAGCATACACACACGTACAGATACACACTTACACTCATGTACACATGCACAGCTCCACATATGCCAAAGATAGCAGTCGACCTGGTCAACCGCATCCTCTGATATTCTGAGAATGTCTTGAAATCTTAAGTTTCACTGGGCAAAGCCTTATCTAAAGTGATCGTAATCAGTGGAAAATGGTATTGTTTTGGAAAAATAAAATTAAAATAGCACATGCAGGTTTTTTTTTTTTTTTTGTCTTATCTCATCCTCTTTCTAATTTCCATTCAACCCTATTAAATTGCACTTGGAACAAAATTATTGTTTTTAAAGCAATTCTTTACAAATGTAGTATGAAGTAAAATTTTATATAAATAAGACATTTTAACCAGAATGAGGGCCTGCATCAAGCAAAGAAAACAACTAAGGAGATTAAGGCTGAAATCACTGGAATTAGGTTAAACATATTATAAAACACATTACTAAAACCTGGAAGGATGGTACTGAACCTTTAATGTTATATAAGAAAATCATGGATGAGTGTGATGTGAGGAGGAACCTGGAGTACCCGGAGGAAACCCACCAAGCCTGGGGAGAACATGCAAAACTCCATGCACACAGAGACGGAAATCGAACCCGGACCCTGGAAGTTGTCACATTATTTTATAACAAAAATCACATTTACACTGAGATCATAAATGAAACTTTTCTTAATAAATTGCATCCATAAGAAATCCCGTTCTCTTGGAGTTACATAACGGGGCAGCGGTAGCTCAAACGGTTAAGGCTCTGGGTTACTGATCAGAAGTAATGAGTCGGTCAGAGGTTCAAGCCCAAGTACTGCCAAGTTGCCGCTGTTGAGTTCTTGAGCAAGGCCTTTAACCCTGTCTGCTCCAGGGCCGCTGCATCGTGGCTCATCAGAAAAAAATAAAAAACTACCTGGGAAACTGGGATAAGTGAAAAAACATATATATTTAAGATATATTTTGATATATTTGAGGCAGTAAGGTACATATGACAAATTATGTTATGTTAATATTTTATTGAAGCTACTTTTAAATTACATCATAAGAATAGCTTTCCCAGTATGTTCTAGCGATTCACATTTTATATAAAAAAAGGAATTAAGAAAGTAATTGTGATGCGTAACACCAGTGACTGTTGTTATAATGGCAGTAATTTGTCCCCTGACACTGCAATCCTACTGATTTTAGTCCTGACACATTAGCCACGTTTCACTTGCAGACAAAGTAGCATCACCTAAAATAGCGATCCTGCTCGAGCACCAGTGAGGAATGAGGAAGCCTAGGTATATACTGTACTGATATATATATATACTGATATATATGATTAGAACCAAATGAAGATGGCAGGCAAATAGCACACATGGAATTTCATGTAGGTTTAAATGGACCAAATTTTATGTTTTTTTTTTTTTTTTTTTTAATAATAATTTGTAACTGATCAATCTCAATTAGTGTGTGTGTTCTCCTTTTGTTTAAAGTTAGTCTTTGCCAAATCTTTCATGCAACAGTTTCAGTTTGTACTTTCAATGCTTTTTATGTTTTTTTTTTTATTTGATAACTGCTTGTCCTACACACACACACACACACACACACACACTGTACACAATAGCTCAAAAATGAAGTGCATAGAAACACATCCAGAGCTGCCAGTGACAAATGAACAAGCCCTAAACTGCATCCAAACTGTCTTTTCAATTCCGTCCCACGATTTGTCACAGGGAGTAATGCTCCACTCTTCAAAATGAACGAGTGTGTGGCTAAATTATTCGGACGTGCTTTAGCCGGTGGCTGTGCCGGCGCGCTGGAGGTTCCTGGTCTCTCGCAGTTAGAGTGATGGTGCTGGCGGAAGGGAACGAGCTAAAAATCCCCCTTTATTCTTCCAGCATTCAATATTCAATGAGAGTGCTAATTGCACCGAGCATCACGCGGGAGAGAAAAGTCCCGACGAGCGCTCTGTAGGGGATAAGGGAAGAGGAGAGGGAGTGTGCTTTACTGAAGTGAGTTTGTATCCTCGGGACGTTCCTCCCTTCGCGATGTACCTGAGCTTTCGGTCTCATTTCCTATGCCGTGTGATGCGACTTGCCTTTTGTTCTTTGTCTTTTCTCAAAACTGAGGCAAGATTTAATTAGGAAAGAAAACATTAGATAAAAAGCACAATCAAAGGACTACACCAGTGCTTAATATATCTCTTTATCTGTTGTGTCATGGTGGTGTACTGGTTGGAACTGTGGCCTCGAACCTCCAGGATTAAGGATTCGAGTCCCATCTTGGTGTGTAGCATTTGCATGTTCTCCCGTGCTTGGTGGGTTTCCTCCAGGTACTTCGATTTCTTCTCACAGTACAATGACATGCAGATCTCCAAATTTCCTGTAGTGTGTGTGTATGTGTGTGTGTGTGTGTGTGTGTGTGTGTGTGCTTATGTAATGCATTGGTTCCCACTCTGTCCAGGGTGTAACCTGCCTAGAGCCCCAAGTTCTCTGGGAGAGGCTCCAGCACACCCACAACCTAAAAAAATCTATAAATCCTAATTTCTAGCACAAAAAACTAATTCTCAATAATTTACACTCTCCTGATAGTTGTGTTGTATTTATACATCATGATGTTCATTTCACTTCTCAAATTAAAAAAGTAATTCCGTATCTGACAAGCCTAAACGGTTAGTTAAAATAAAAAGTCTGTTAAAATATTTCATTCCGCTACAAGAGCATTAGCGAGCTCAGGCACTGATGTTGCGATGTCAAGGAGACTCCAGTTCCAGTTCATCCATGACTCCAGGGCAGCATGTCTTCATGCAGCTGCCTTTCTCAGGGCCACGTATAGGTGTGATGGTCAGGGTGCGAATTCCTAATTGTGTTATTTTGTCCCTTCAGCCACCACTCCCCTTGATCAGCTCACCTTCGTCCTTCCTTCCAAACTAAAAGCTCTCGGACAGCATTACTCCTGTCTCCGAGTCCCAGAAATCCGGAACTGTACTGTTCTGTTCTGACCACCGGAGGCAGTGTAAATGAAGTGCGTTCCCGTTCGAGACGCACCTGTCTGCTGTCCACCCCATCTGACCCCGCTCCGCCTCCATCGGCCTTTATTCCACACGTCCGCTGAAATAATGCTGATTTCCGTTATGGCGATTAATCACAGGCAGCAGCAGGAGCCGAGTCAGACGCAGCGTGTCCTTTCGCTCGGCTGCGTTAGAAAGGCTGCTGTTGCAACACACTTTCACCTTCGCTTTGTGTTTCTTTCTTCTCTCTCTAACATTTGGAATAATTAGGCAGAGATGCTTTAATGATATAATCATTTGTTTATTATACTCTTTTTTTATTTACATACTGTATATACAGGAAGGATTTGTCATTTTGCTATAATTTGATATATACTATTCATTCACTTATTAACTCATCTATCTATCTATCTATCTATCAGTCTATCTATCTACCTTGATTGACCTTCCATCAGGTTTTGTTTTTAGTTTGTTTTCAAGCTCTGTCTCAAAGTTTTTGCTTTCATCTCTTCATCTCTTTCTTTCCTCGTCTCCCCGCCGTCTCTCTCGAAGCGCTCGCTGTGCCCTGGCAGGGCCTCAGTACTCTCAGGCTGTTTCTCAGCTCTCGGTGTCGCATCGCACTCTTTACTACACGTCTCTGGCGACCCCGTGACATTCTGCACCCGGGCTATAAGGAGGAGGAGTGAAGGGGAGTGAAACGCAGGGTTTAGGAGCGCGTCTGCTTCCCCGATTCTCCGAGCCATAAATCAGGGCTCTTTCTTTAGGTGATGACTGAAGCGGCGAGGTGGCTGTTGCTCCTCGCATCAGTCGCCCGCTGTATCGTGTTCTGTAGGAGCGAGTTGAGTTGCCCGAGGCACGTCGAGCATCTGCGCCATGCTTCAGGGCCTGGGTGTCAGGAACAGTGTTTAAACTCACTATAAATAGGTGCAGTGTTTTTATCTGTTTGTTTTTTTTTTTTAAAGAGATAATGACTGCAGGGTTGCAGGGCGACAGCGTACGAAAACACACTTGCCCCCGCCTTCGCTTCCAGCAGAGAGGAAAATTTAATACATTTAATGTTCCACAGTCGTCTCTTTTGACTCTCACTATGGAGTTGGAGCGTGGACGAGATTTGCAGCATGAAAGTCATTTTTTTTTTTTTTTTTTTTTTTCTTGTCAGGTTCACAT
>JAOVVB010000037.1:35987768-36000766 GCA_028570985.1 Heterobranchus longifilis | reverse complement strand
GTTCGTGCTCAGAGCAACATTCCTGGGGTTGGGATGTGGCAAGAGATCTCCTGCTGTCGTGAGCTCGGGATATACAGCATGCATTCTCAAAATGTTACACTAATCAACACAAACAGTGTAAATAATGCCACTTAATTCACAGTGAGTGTCCAGATGTGGAAACTGATGGACGTCTGGGTGGAGGATGGAAAAGTACGACTACGAAGCTGTTAAATAGCCTGAAGCTCCTCATGATCTCTTGATTATTTCTGGAATGAAGGCCACAATATTTATTTATTTATTTATTTAATTATGTACTTACTTACTTATTTTAAATGATCAAAACAGGACACCACAGTAATTTAACCCTGGACCAATGTTACTATTCAGCTACTTGTATTTTGGATCATTAAATTTTAATATAGTGATATAATTATTGATATATAATAAAAAATATATAGTGACACAATTATTATAATTAATATTTAATTTTTGGCATTTGTAGCAACAACATTCTAAAATTTCATCTTTGATGTAAAAACTGAAATTTTAATGCAAATTCAGAAAGGCAGCTATTATTATTATTATTTATTTATTTTATTTTTTTATTAAGATTTTTGATATAAGATTTTTCTATGTTGCAATGGGCTCATGGGCTGCATCGCCTCCTGCTCTCTGACTTGTTAAATAAGTGATGTAAAGAAAAAGAAAAAAGCGTATTGTCCCTTAAATATCACTCGTGCCCTTGTCTTATTGTCTTGTGCTTATTTTGGATGTTATAAAAATATTTATTTATCAATATCAGTGCTCGGTCCCCTGTTCTTCTTACTCAGCAGTTCTATGACTTTATTTCAGATGCCTGTCCTAATTAGCGTGTATGCGTCAGAACATCGTTAGCTGGGTGTGTGAACGACTTGTTTCTGGCAACGTCCCCACATGGTCAAGGTCAAAATGCTAATTTAAATGCTCCTGCTGCAACTAACAAATAAACGAACCGACTCAGAGGAAAATACCTGATCTAGCTTCTAAAGCCGTGACCGTTGTAAAAAAAAAAAAAAAAAAAAAAAAATGGTGCGTGGAGCAGTTTGGAGGAAACAATCCATAGGGTTGAGTGCAAATTAATAAAAAAAAAATTAATGGCACATACTGTAAAACTTGATGGTGCAATTATTAATGCAACAGTAAAGAAAAACGCATTTGTGAGGAAAACCAAACATTACAGTACGTTATAAATGGCGGTGTTTTATTAGTTAAGTGGTGAAAAATGCAGTAAAGTTGGTGCACCATTAAAGAATCTTTGCATGCACTATAGATTTCTGTTGGAAATGCTTGCACTTACATTTACAGCATTTGGCAGGAACTCTTATCCAGGGCAATTTACAGAAACTCTCTGAAGCCTTTATCGATAAAAATATCCTCAAGATTTAGGTCTTTATACATCATTTGAAGACTGAAAGTAACTCAGCTGTTCAAACATCTAGAAGACATTCATCCTACCACCTAATGTAGGTTCCAGAACAGAACAGAGTCCTGACGCGGGTCTTCTTTGTGCCGTGAGAGATGATGGAACAGCAGTGAGCAATGCTAGAGCACCAGAGAGGGAGCGCGGTACAGTGCAGGGTGTGATAAGAGCTGGTAACTGGTCTGGTTTTTTTTTTCGGATTTATGTACAAGCATGAGTATTTTGAATCTGCAGCTACGGGAAGCCGGCAGAGTAACCAAGAGCTGTAAGAGAATTTACAAGGGTTGAAAACAATTTGTGCAGCTGCATTCTGGATGAGTTTCAGAGGTCGATTACTGCTCAGAGGAGCAGAGTGAGTTGCAGTCTCGAAATGACAAGGGAGTAAACAAGCACCTGAATGACCTGTGGATAGAAACGCATGAATCCTTCGGAGATTATACCGAAGAACCTGATATGAGTGGGTCAGATTAGCAATGTGAGAGGAAAAGGACAGTTTGTGAGGCCAAGGTGAGATCATTGAGTTGTTATTAGACAACAAATTAGACAACAATCTGCATACAGTACTGTGCAAAAGTCTTGAGCCACCCATCATTTCTTTACATTAAAATAAATTAAATTATGTCAAATAAATTAAAGAAATGGGAACAAAGGTTAAACTATGAGCTACAAAGTGCCTTAAGATACAATTTTAAAAAAGTTTGTTGATGTACTTTAACAACCTCAGCAGCAGCCTCATTTCCCCTCTCGTCTGTTCCAAGCACTCGGCATTCAGCATCAGCAGTATACTAATCACCGGCCTGATCATCTGTCATCATCTGCCTTACTCGATTCCCGTCTCTGTGTGCATGGAGTTTGCATGTTCTCCCCGTGCTTGGTGGGTTTCCTCCGGGTACTCCGGTTTCTTCCAACAGTCCAAAGACATCATCATGCCTTAAAAATAGATTTTTTTTTTTTTTTTTTTTTTTTTAACGCCGGGATGATTCACAAGTCACTTGTGTATATTAAACAAAAAAATATTCCTCTAAAACTGCTCTGGTGCAGGGACAGGACTAAAAATGACGAGAGCCAAAAATAAGAGCTAGAAAAGTCATTCAGGAAGGCTGGAGAACTATTCCTCAAGACTACATTAAAAATAGAGGAATGTCTGGCTATTGGAAGAAAAACTATGAAGAAAAGATGAGGGGGTCAAAACTTTTGCACAGTATTGTTGATCTACATTTAGTTTCCATTGTTCGATATTTGATCACGGTTATTCGTTTTAATATTGAAATACATCTATTACAACTGTTTATGATTAGGACTTAATGAGAACATATTTAAAAAATACACATAACTGGCTTCCATTTCTGCAGGAAACCTACGTACTAACTTACTGAAAACTTCACACTGTGTTTAGTATAATTTATTTCTACTGTATCTATTTTAGTGAAAAGAACTATATGATGGTCATCATAGGAGCCATGTGACGCTCACACAGACGTCCAGCTCTAAAATTCCACACGAACCGTGCCGCCGTGCCTCAGAACTCAGTCAGCTGTGTAAATCTCGCTTATTGTGTTTTCCCCCCCGATTTCTAACAGACATCCTTAAACATCTTCGCCGTCCTTATCAGTCTGTGTTCACCAGCGCCTCGTCTGAGTTCCTCTGATAAACACTCGGAGCGCCTCAGGAAGCCATATAAAGCTCATAACTGCTTCATCCTGTCGTGCGCTGAGAGTGTGTGTCATGCCACGTGACTGCTTTGGTGCTTTTTAAAAATTACTTTTGAGATTAAAGTAAATCTACAGCCAGCTAATTATGATTTTTCTTTTAAACTTATAATTTCTTTAAATGTTTAGTATTAAACTTAAAAAGTTATACTCTTAGTTTATTCTTTATTATTATAACTTATAATATATTGGATACTTAGTGCAAAAAGACATTTGATATTCTTTACAACTTTTAACATTTGTGTACATTTCATACATCTATTTTGTTTTTTATATTTTGCGTGTTTATGTAGTTGCTACATCTAAATATATAAAAATACCAATAATACATTGGACATTTTTTTTTTTTTTACTTTGATATTCTTTAATCTCTTGAACTTCATTTGAAACAATTTTTTTTTTAGTATTTCAAACATTTTAAACATTTAGATAGAAATCCTCTGATTGAGTAATGTGGCATTTCCTATTTTCTTGATTCTTTTACCATATTACTCAAATCTTTAATGATTTCTGCCTTAAAATTTTTTTTTTTTTTTTTTTTAGCTAATTCAATGTAGCTTTTCATTTCTTTTTCCTAACATTGTGGACCACAACTGCAAGACAAGGCGAGTCTGTTTCAACAGAGAACAGCTAAAGAAGGGAAATGGAGGGGAAAGTTCTCCATGACTGTTATTCATGTTTATTAATAAGCTGAAGTCGAGTGAGTGTATCCTTATCTCTCCTGCTGTACAGTTAGTACACTATAACACTTAGTGTCAAAGATTTGAACTCATCAGTATTTTACTCGAGAAGTGCTTTTTCTTCACCTGCCATTACTCGGCCGTCCACTGGCCTAATGGACAGTCTGAAAACGTCGCCTCATTACATCCCATTACAGAGACATGAGAAATGAAATGAACAGAGGTGATTGGTCAAGATATATATATATATATATATATATATATATAGAGAGAGAGAGAGAGAGAGAGAGAGATAAGCAGAGAGAAAAGATGTTTGTGCAATGAGCGTTGGTCCTTATCTAAAAGTCTGCGTGTGATTTATACTAAGAAGGAAACATAGTCCTTTACATTACAGTGCTGCTAAATTCTGGCCTCTGATTGGTCAGTATTCAGCAGCAGCTTTGACAGTAGCTACAAATCACAGGTTTGTATTAATGCGCTTGTTATCGTAACACATTATCGTTTCTACGGTAATGGCTCAGACCTAGGAACAGTTCAGTGGATTAAAATGTCTCGCCAAGAAAGAAAGCAGAGTTGCTTGTTTAGAATTTATGAAGGAGTCTCCAGTGTCAGCGACAGCTTTGTTACAGTCAGAGTTTAGTAGGTGTTTTATGGTTTCTTTGTAGCATGACTTGCTAACAAGCTGATTTTTGTTTTTCTGTCCCATCAATGACAAATCATTGAGAATGAACCATGGAGGAAATGAACAGTGCTGAGAAACATACGAGATTCGCTTTATACTGTGTTTCCACTTATTCCTCTTTAGAATAAGTTCCGGGTTTTGGGGTTAAATCCCAAATAGCGTAAAATGGAAAGATAGTGCACTATGCAGGATGTACAACCCCTTATTCTACACAACAATAAGCGCTCTTGATCAGGGGTTAGAGAGTGATTTGGGATTCAGCCGGTACTGAGGACCGTACAGACCAACTCTCACCCACGCCGCGTCCTTCAGTTAGTGCAATTAATAATTGTAGAACCTTAATTCTAATGATTGTAGAACTTCTGGGACGCGGAGTGATACATTTAGCTAAACATCCCGGTGCTGTTACCATCCATTATCACCACTTGTAGAAAATCTGCGTTCACTTCTTATAATTATAAAAGTAAATAAATAAATAAATAGTAGCAGAGTGTAGAAAACGTCAATATGTGCTGTTCTAGTAGAATAAACAACTTCATGGTGGTGAGAGCAGTTCCGCTTCATCACAACACCTCACAGCAACTCATGTTGTTCACAGCATGCATGTAGAGCGACGTGAGTGTTCTCTGTGTTCTACTGCTTTGAGGTTTTATTTTTGTAAAGTAAAAAAAAAAGAAAACCCATAATGAAGATGTACATACAGTGACCCACATGTAAAAGTGTTTTAAAGTACTAACATACCGTTAAAAAGCCAATGGGAAACACCCTGTTCCTTTCCCACAACCAGAAAGAATCAAGTGGATTGCATTTCAGTGATAGATGCTGTCGTAAAATGATGAGAGGTTTAGATAAAGTATTCCAGTGAAGCGCATCAGGACTGGAATCCCACTGGACCCAACAGAAGTTATTGGGAAGTGAAGATCATGGTAAACACATCGTCAAAGTTACACATCATCCACATCTACACATTATCCTCCATCTTTTTTGTTGTTAGGAAGTCAGAAATCTGTCAGAGCTCTTCCAATACCCTTTCCCAAATTCTCAAACTGTCCAGGATTTAAATCCTTGATACTGTAGTTCTTGGCTTGACTTTGTGATCCCACAAGGCGTATTCACCTAGAAAGTTGCTACAGTATGCATTAGCTACTTTAAAGTTACAATTAATTTAGAATGTACGAATGATTGCGATGTCGTCAACAGTCACTCTGTGCCAAACTTGTGCTGAACTCATGCTGAACTGTCATGAACTTGTTATGAAACTGTCAGAAACTATGAATCTGTACTTCTAAAATAAACCCTCAATATACACAGTGTAATTTTTGTATGTATTTTACAGTATACTACTTAGTATTGTAGTGCAGAAGGTCGAGGAAAGAAAAATGTTTGGTTGTGTTCCTTTACAAAAGATGCTCTGTTTTGGAGAAGAAGTGGCTTTTCCCTGATTGGTGCCAGGATTAGGTTTTTTTTTTTTTGGCTAATCAATAGACACGAGTTAAAGGTAATTGCTGTGTCACAATGGCAGAGACGCCATTGATTCACTGTTGTCTAGTCCAGTGGGACCGCCAGTCGCTGCCCCGTCCTTGTAAGAGGTGTTCGGCTGACCAACCCTCCTGCTGTTCCCTTGTGACGGGGCCAGTTTGGGTTCGCGGCACGTGTGCTGGTGTCCTCAGGGAAGTCCTCGGTCTTTCTCTTACCTTTTTATTTATTTATTTATTCTCCCTTTTAGGACGTCCCTGCACGTTTCAGATGGCGCTTATGAGAATGAGCGTAATGGCCTACAGCGGCTTCTGTCTGCACAAAATGCGCATGAACGGCGCTATAATCCTGAAGTACTAAACCGACTTAGAGCAGTCTGTTGACATACAGTAAACATTAAGCATGACGTTAATGTGAATAATTCATTTCCCTGTGGTAAATTATTCAAGGTAGTGCGAGTGCAGCTCTGGACTTATGTTTAAATCTTTTGCTTTTATGCATTCTCTAAAGTGATCCGACGTCCTATAATTGTTCTCTCATGTGTTCTTGCATTACGATCTGTTTAACAATTAATGGTGCACCTTTAACCATTTCCGTTCTGTTTGGGTGAAATATAGCCATCGGAATAAACGTTATCCAAATGCACAAGCTCTATTAAACAAAAAGACATAAAACAGGGGAACTCGACAGACATTTGGGCCGTGCAGGTGTCACATGAGATCATTAAATAAATCGGGGGTTTGAGGTTGGTGAGTTCAGCATGTCGGTGAAACCGATGTTTGGAGGGAATCAGCTTTGACACGCCTTGTTTGTGAAGATCAATTACACAATGATATTGGGACTCGTTTATCAAGTTGGAAATGGATGGATTAATTAAAACATATTTCATACAGTACACAGGATCTTTTGAATTGTGGAAATATAATGCATTTGGACAGAAAAGTTCTTTCATATTCTAATATTACTGAGTATTACATATTCTAATTCTACTGAATTTGCGTGTGTAAAAAAAAAAAAAAAGCAGAATAACTAATGTAAATTTTGAATCAATAGACTCCACATGACATTATGGTGAATTATGCCGTATTATTAGGCCATAATATAATAGTATTACCATGGTACTTCAGATACTCTGGCACATCAATGGGTGCTGTAGTAGATGGTGTATACAGTACCACAATACCTTGGAAAATACAATGGTATTTACTGGGTACTACAGTGGCTACCAAAGATCAGCAGTTAGTACATACTTCCGGCATGGTACAGTGCTTCTAGCAGCACCTCGTTAAATACCTGCTGAATAGCCACTGTGGTACCCAATAAATACCATGGTGTTCACCATGGACTCATTATACATCTGAGCAGTTGAGAGTTAAGGGTCTTGCTCAAGGGTCTAACAGCGCCAAATTTGGTGAGGGTGGGTTTTGAACCAGGGACCTCCCAATCCATAGTCCAACGTATGCCAACTTGGTGATCTTCATGCACACAGACCTTGAGGCGGGAAACGAGGTGCAAGGTGACAGTTCCAACCACTACCTATACTGTACCTGCCTAACCAGTACCTATAATATGGTAAAGTTCCTCATGGGACTTCAAATTATATCATCTGATATCTGGAATAGTTCTGTTATAGATTTCTGGCTGAATAGTGAGCCAAAATTCAACTTCAGTTTTTGTTTTTCAGCCTTTACTGTGATCGATCATTTATATCTGTGCACTTTACTTTCCATAGTACAGTTTGGCTTTCACAAACATTTGCACAAAACTTTTATAAAAGGTTGATGAATTAGCCTTGCAATTATGTCATAATTTTCATAGAGGCCAGCTGGAATCTTCTGCTGAGGCCTTTAGTTAAAATGGAGGGTAACAATGCTTATATTTATTTATATTGGAGTGGATTAATGATGGTGCACAAAACCGTGCAGTATGGAATATTAGAGGATTTTAAAGCCTCGCGTGAGATCACGGCGTCCTCAAACTACAGAAAAACAACTGAGTGTTTAAACATTGCTTAAATCACTGAAACGTCCCAGTCGTACTCTTACTGTATTAGTGAAGAAGTGACGACTCGAGTCAAAAAGTCCCCAATTTTTCAATATTTAAAAAAACATCAGGGTGACAAAATTTGACCCAGCATCTGTCCTTCAAGCTCAGAGGGAACACGCGCGCTCTTTCGGATGAATCCAGGTGTTTGGTCGGAGCGGTGACTCCACAGATCTCTGCATGCTTGGAGGAGGATGGATTACGCACTGAAGAGGTGCTGGCAGCAATTGATTTGTGCGATGGTGTGTAAGGACTGCGGTGGCACATACCCACATACCCGCCTCCCGCCACAGCTGGGGACGTGATGGTGATAAATGGAGGGCTGAATAGAGACGCATTCACCCGGGAGAGTAGATCTGCTGCCTCTTAAAAACCCCCAAACCACCAGCTGTCACATTCTTTTTAAAATCCATCATAAGACTTATACCTGCTCTCTCTTTATCTCTTTCCCCCTCTATCTCTCTCTCTTTCTCCCTCTTTCTTTTTTTCACTCTCTTCATCATACCCTAGTACAAAGGGGACTACATGTATACTATACATGTATAGATACTACAGAGAAAGCCGTACGCGTCTGGGGTTTCCTGTTCTGAGAAAAAGCAGACGGTTCAGGTTTTTTGAAAAGGGAACACAGGGCCTCCGTATTGTGATAAATGTTCCACTCTCGTGTGAGGATGCTTGTAACATGGTTTGAACAAATGACTCAAGATTTCAGGTTGGTTTGCAATGCTAAAAAAGAAAAAAAAAAAGAAGAAAAGGTGCTCGTCTCACGCGAGTGCACGGCTTTATCATAGAAAACTCTAAAAGGTCAGCGTTAGACGAGGGGTTAGCCAATAAACTATCGTGCTCTTAAGGTTCCTCATCCTCAACACTCACGACTCGCGATCGCGAGTGAACCCTAGTGAGAAAACACACGCATACACACACACATACACACACACACACACATACACACTCAGTGATATACTGTAGTCGCAGAGCTCCTGAGCTGAGCCAAAGGACAGAGCTGTAGTGCCACAGCGGTGCCAAGAGTTCTGCAGATCTGCACCAGCAAAATGAGAAAATAATCCACTTACTGTATTTACATAATTTATTTAGTGCCACCTCCGTTTTCTCCACACTTGGGTGATTTTTATAATGTCTACACACAAACACTTTTTTTTTTTTATTTATGACTAATGAATTTCTGACTATTCTGACTTTTTTATTATTTTTTTTGGCTTTGAATCAGGAAAGATACAAATGCTCTCAGACACATCAATTATATTGCTTTTTTTATTTTTACATTTTTTTATATATTAAAATTTATTTTTTTTCTCTTTTTCTTTCTTTCTTTCTTTCTATTTTCTTCCAACTTCTCATTTTCTTTCTATTTTTCTTCATTTATTTGTTTTTCTCTTTCCCTCCTTATCTTCTTATTTTCCCCTGTTCTATTATTCTTTTATGTTTAATTCTTTCTTTCTTTCTTTCTCTCTCATTTTTTCCTGCTTATTCTCATCTTTTCCCATGTTCTTTCATTTTGTTTTATTCTTTCTTTCTTTCCTTCCTTCCTAATTTTCTGCTATATTCTCATTCTACCTTTTTCTTTCCTTCTTTTTATCTTTCTTCCTGGCTTGCTTGCCTTCTCCTCCCTCTCTTTTCATTTCCCTTTCCCCTGGTCTTCTTTCTTTTTTCTTTTTCCTGCCTATCCTCATCTTTCCCAATTTCTTTCATTTTTTATTCTTTCTTTCTTTCTTTCTTTCTTTCTTTCTTTCATTTTTTCTTTCTCTCTTAATTTCCTGCCATATTCTCATTCACCTCCCTTTCTTTTCATTTTCCTTTCCCCTGATCTTTCTTTCTTTCTTTCTTTCTTTCTTTCTTTCTTAATGTTCTGTGTACTGAAATGAACAGCTGAAATCTCAACACTGAAAGGTTTCTTTCCTGTAACTGGAGCTCAGAATCAGAAATAATAACCACCACCACCACCTCTCTCTCTCTCTCTCTCTCTCTCTCTCTCTCTCTCTCCTTCTCTCTCTCTCGCTGTTGGACCTGACAGCTCTCTCAGCAGGGGAGCTTTTGTAACACGGCGTCTTGCTGCTCTAACAGAGGCTAATCGCTGCTCTCCTCAACACGGTGCTGTCCAAAACAAACATTGACTGCTGTTCAGCAGGGGTCCGGGTACCCGGTGACGCAGGCTAGCTTAGCGCTAACTGTAACGCAGGGCGCTAGCTGTCAGTGGTGCCGGGACGAGCCAGATCGCGAGCTCTGCTGGAAGAGCTGCTTTTCTCAAGTGGAGAGAAGATGGCATGAAAAGCAGAGGATCGTATCTAAGCACAGGGTTTTCCCTAGGCACGCCACCTTTTGGCCGTCAGGTCAGGGGCTTTTAGTGAAGTGTTCCAACAGCAAGCAGCATTAAATCCTGAGCGAGCTCGAGTGTAAATACAGTGAAATAAATCCGGGACGTGTACGGGCCAGGCTTTTACACGGACCATATTTCATTTGATGAATACGTACAGTGCTGTACAGTAAAGATCTGTATAATACAGCGTCAGAGCCGGAGGAGAGAGGGGGGGCGAGCGGTGTGTGTGTGTGTGTGTGCATGTGTGTGAGCTCTCTGTGTGTGTGTGTGCGTGTGTGTGTGAGCTCTGTGTGTGTGAGAACTGTGTGAGCTGTATTTCCTTCGTTTGTTCTTCTTGTGTTTTATTTCATAGCGTGTGTGACAGCAGACACACGGCTCAGGCCAGCCCTCGTACTCACACCTTTAACGACATCTTAAATGTCACAGAATGTCACGCTGAAGGATCGACTGAAGAGAAACCTGCTTCATGTTGCGAACGCATTCCCTCAGGCTCCTGCTGCCATGCAACTCTGCTTGCTTTGTGTGTGTGTGTGTGTGTGTGTGTGTGTGTTTACATACATGTGTACATGTATGTGTATGAATCTACTCATTGAGCCCATGTTCCAGTGCCTGTAACATTAGTTTATCCCAACTAGAAGCTGCACCTCCTCACCACACTTTCTTACTTTCTTTCTTTCTTTCTTTCTTTCTATCTTCCTTTACTTACCTTTTATAATCTAAAATAATTTAAACCTACCTTTGGGCAGAATTTAATTTCTTAGTTTGTTCTAGAATAATCTGCCATGTTCATTCAATTCATTCATTGGTTTAACTTTAGTGATTTCTTTCTTTTTTTTCTTTCTTTCTTTCTTTCTTTCTTTCTTTCTTCTGTCTTTTACTTTTCTTCTCGCTTTACACATCTTTTTTCCTTCTTTATTTCCCTTTCTTCCTTTCCTTCTCTTTTCCTTCACTTCTTCCTTTCCACATATCTTTCTTTCTTTCTTTCTTTTTTCATTTTTTCTTTCTCTTTTTTCCTTTCTTTTCTTTCTGTCTGAACGAGGCATCTCCAGGGCAGAGTGGTGTGACATCACACACTGGGGTGTTAGCATACATGCCGTCATAGGCTGCTGAAGCTAAACTCCAGCTTGAGTTCCATTAGCTCTGACATACATAACACTTTCCGAATAAAAAAAAGGGACTGGGACGAGAATGAAGGAGATGAAATTTGTGCCCTTTGCCCCCTACAACTGCCCTCACTGTCAGCTTTGACAGGAACGAGCACATGGTGCAGAATCCTGTTAACACAAACAGCACTGAGCTTCACGCTTACAGCTCGAGCCTGGAACTGGGCTGTGCTGTCAGCTTACTGGTTTCTGCTAGGGGTTAAATAAGCACTGGTACAAATGAGTGAATCAGCACTGAAATTCTTTTTATTGATAAAATAAACATGTCATGTACACAACCATACAGAGTGAAATGCGTATACAACTGTCTGCGACACAAATTGGAAAAGACAGATTTCACTACAATGAAAATATTGCAAAATTAAACTAAAGACTAAAAAAATTTGCATTGCAACTGGAAATGAAGTAAGTATGATTTTAGTCCTTTGAGGTGTTCTGGTCGAGGGCCCGAATAGCCTGCAGGAAGAAGCTCCTCCTCCTCAGTCTCTCTGTGTTGGTCTTCAGGGAGCGGAAGCGCTTTCCTGACTGCAGCAGAGAGAACAGTCCAGTGTTGGGGTGGCTGAGGTCCTTCACCATCTTCCTGGCCCTGGTCCAGCACCCGCCTGCTGTAGATCGAGATCAGGTCAGGGAGCTCAGTGCACTCAGCCCACACTCTTTTGTAGAGCTCGTCTGTCCTGCATGGTGCTGTTCCCTAACCAGGTTGTGATGTTTCCAATCAGGATGCCCTCTGTGGTGCAGGAGTAAAAGTTCTTTAGCATCTTGGAAGGCCGTCTTAAGTCTTCCTGGCATCTAAGATGGTAGAGGCGCGGCCAGGAACATGACAGGCCCTGCGTGATGTGAACACCAAGGCACCGGGAGCTATCTACTCTCTCCACTGGCGTCCCATAGATGACAGGGGTCTGGTAGTTCCTCTTCTGCTTTGTGCGATTATAGTAGTGATAGGTCATTCATGAACGAGTTGTTGTTTTTGAACAAGTCTTTAACGTGACTCTGAGAAGAACGGGTAGTCTCAGAGATTGGTTCATTTTCTACTGGGCGTGCATGAGCAAAGCATCGCAAAACCTCAGTATGTTATGTACAGGAAACAGAAATGAGTAGTTCATCTCATGTGTCTTCTAGTCCGAGTCGTTGGTTCTTTTGTCACGTGTCTCCCATAGACGCTATGCAATAATATTGCATTGCATAGAGTCTATGGGGGTCACGTGACAAAAGAACAAATGACTTAGACTAGAAGATATGATGGTGAGCTGCTCATTCTAGTTCTCATAATATGTCCTTAGCTGCATTGCAATATTTTCATTACTGGAACTATAGCCAAAATTTGTGTATGCAGACGTGTTGGGGGTCTGTTTATTGAAAATGCATCAGCCATTAACCATGTAATTGAGCCAAACATTGTAAATATTTAAAATAATAATAATAAAAAAAGATAATTTACAATTAAATTAAAGTATTTAATAAACTAAACT
>JAOVVB010000037.1:35891864-35909436 GCA_028570985.1 Heterobranchus longifilis | reverse complement strand
GAATAATTTTCCAATAGGTGAGAGGAGTGGGAGGAACCCTAATCTCCTAGCTACAACCTGCACAGATGAAGCACATTGTGTCTCTTAACGAGAACTTTCTAGTCATAACGGAAGGGAGGAACGTTCCATGTGCTAAGAGAGGCGCTGCTAAAAAAAGATTAATAAAATTGTCACTGATGTGTCAAACTTAACCGCGTTAAATCTCCGCTAATTTTCATAGGAATTGCTGCCCACATAGATTAAAGTGAACCAAAAAAAAAAAAAAAAAACCCTCCAGTTTTAGCCTATATGTGCCCTATTTCGGTGCCTGCTGCACGTCATTGTGTTCGACAGCACCACTTCCTAGGTCATGTTTGCTCCTCTGAGCTTTTATGATTTTACCACGTGCCTGCCTGTCGCCATGGTAAATGTCTCGACCTCGAAAGTGGTTACAGATGTGAGGCACGTGGTTTGAATCTCAGGTTTGGGGCCCAGCAGCTCGGCAGCACTCCAAGCCAGTAGGGCGAACGGAAATGACATGGCAGGGTGAAAACAGCAGGTTCTTGCTCGCGGCATGATACCGGGCTATAAATCAAAGGTTCCGATGTTAATTGACCAGCTTTTACAATCATAATAATATCAGAAACCATCACAAAGCTTGTCCGTCAGACAGTGGGTGAGTTAAGTGAAGACGTGTGCTCATGTTATCCATGTCTGTCTGATGAACAATCGAGCTTGACTCGAGTTTGTCTACAAAGTACAAACGTGAGGACACATCATGCTTTACAGTACATGGTATCTTTCCCCTTCCTTTCTTTGTTCCTTTCGTTTTTGTCCTGTTCTGTCCCATTCTGAACTCTTCCATCATTTCCCCTTTTGGTAATTATATTTCCTCTGCTTTCTTGTCCTGTCCAATCTTATCCTATTACTTCCTTTCATTTCACTTCCAATCATTTCTCGTTTAACATCCTTTCTTTTCCAGTCTTTTGTAGCCCTTTCCCATCTCGTTTGGTACTGTACTGTCATTTCCCCTATATTTTCCAATACTGTATCATTCTTTCCCTTCCCTTCCTTTCCTTTCCTCTCCTCTTCTGTCCTGTCCCATACTTTTCTTTCCTTTTCCTTGTTTTTCTTTTCTGTTCCTTATTTCCTTTTTGTCTCATTCTTTCCTTTCAAATTCTTTCCTTTCTTTTTATTCTTCATTTGTCTTTTCTTTTATTTCATGGATTTCCTTTTTTGTCCCATCCTAACCTATCCTATTCTGCACCATAATGTCCTTTCATTTCCTTTCCTTTCCCATTCTTATTCTTTCCTTCTTCTTTTGTAACATAATGCCATTGCCTATGCGTCCTCTTCTTTCCTTTAAAATGTATTTTCTTTAATATTCTTTCCCTATTTTTTTTTCTTGCACCTTGTCCTGCACCATTCTGCACAGGATCTATATGGTTTCCTTTCCTTACTTTTCCTTTCCTTTCCTTTCCTGTCCTTTCCTTTCACCCTTTTCTGTCCCATACTGTCATTTCAGCAATCCACCTCTTTAGTCCCAAACAAACGCACCGGCCCTCCCGACATCTCGACTCTGTGTCCCCTCACCCCTTCTTACAGATGTTCCACCTCCACCCCGCCGACTTAGCATGTGTTCATTTGCTCGTTAACTTCCTCCACTCCACCACCCATGGCCCGGGACCCTCCCTATTTCCCCGTTCTCCTGTGGCGAGGGGTTTTGTGGATGCCTAAAGAGGCGTGAGTTCCCTCACAGATGGGAGACGCGACCGGGCTTCCGGGCACTGGCTCCAGATGTGCAGAGAGCAAGTAGCACCAGACGGAGGGAAGAGATGGAGTGATAGGACTGGAATAGTTGGATGGAGAGATGACGAGAGAGCGAGCGAGAGAGAGAGGTGGTGTGGAGAGCATGAATTTTGTTATCATTAACAGTGTCGACAGATGTGCAAAACCCCAAAGGAAAGGACAGCTGTGCCTTTTGACAGTGCATAAAAATCCTCTCTCTCTCTCTCTCTCTCTCTCTCTCTCTCTTTCCTGAATGGTGTGCTTGTTAAGGAGGGGAGGCTCTTTGTTGTTTTAGAGCCTCCTCTTCACGTCCCTCTGTTTTAACAAGCTTTTTATGGACCGAGCTTCTTAATGGCCTCTCACTTATAAAACAAAGCTGCCAGTGACATAGGGATGACACGATGCGCAACACAATAAAACTCACGTGATGGATGGCCCTTCTGTGCACCACAATTAAACCCCGAGCCCACACAATGCACATTAAACACCAATAGTTGCCTTTTCATACCATGCAGAGTATGCGCACAAACACACACTTTAAGGCGTCCTGTCCATTGAGTCACTAAACATGCAACATCTTTTTTTTTTTTTCCCCAATCTACAGAGATGCATTGTCTTGTTTGATTTTTGAGATATGACTGCGGAGGGACATGTTTGTGAAAACAATGCATAATTATAGTGAATTGCTTATACAAACACTGAAAACCCCTCCGTGAATCGGAGAAGAAAAACCCCTTCTTGCTTCACCTGTGGCACCACTGGCGCTTTCCCCCGACGGCAAATAAAAATGCTGATTTTTAATAAAATTATTCTAAACAATAGTAGAAAAGCTTGCCGAGGTGATGCATCATCTCGGGACACTTTTTTTTTTGGAATGAGCCAAGAAACCAGCAGAGCTGAAGAGGGAACAATGGAGTCTCTGGTCACGGCTCGCCATGTTCTTCATCTCTTTGAAGGAAGGAAAAAAAGTCCTGTTTCCCGAACAATAAGTCGCTCAATAGGGTTTGATTCTCCTCAAAAATGATTTTTAATGGTTAACACTTCCATTTGATTGTCTGAGTAAGCAATACGACTGTGTGTTGAGATGTTACAGGAAAATAATCAATCATAAAGCACGGTTATTGTTATCACAAAGATTGTTTTTCAATAACTGCACTCTTCATCGGTGAAGTGTTTTATTCCTCTCACTCACGATAAACAATTTATCAATAATTAATGGCGCATCACTCTTTTTTAAAGATGTTGTAGAACATCTGTGAAATGCAGTAACGAACTGAGCTTTTCAGACAAGTTTGGCAAGTGAGCTGTTACTGTATTTTGACTACCTGGCCATTGTTAATTGTTTCACAATGTACTGTATGTAACCTCTGAAATATATATTATTCACAATCAAGCATTATACAAGGGTGAGATAAGCAAAACAATCTGCAACCCCGTTATCTTAAAATAAAAATCAGTGCTTTCCGTTCAGTGCTACTGTGTGTATGCAGGTGTGAACATGAGGTGTTACATCAGTTCATTTGCAACTGCGGTGAGAGCAAAAATGGACGCTCCACTTGTGATTTGCTTGAAATAAGAGCAGCGTGCCGTGATTTTTATTTATTTTTTTTGTGCTGAGAGTATACCTGGTGCCAAAACATCCCACAGAAGAGCATTAACAGAAGTGTTCGGATATCTGCAAACAAAATTTGGACCCTAAGGAATGTAAAAGTTTCTTTAAAAGAATCAATACTGGATTCATTACGGCAGAGTATGGAACGGAAACGTCCTCAATCATCGACCGAGAAAAGTTTCAAAAGCTGGAAAATTCATCAACGCATACAGTTTTCTGGTATCCTCAAAAGGCCAGTCCAGTATTGGAACATTTATCAGGTAAAAAAGTTCAACAATCGACAGTCCTTGTTACAGTGAGACACTTATTGAAGAGCTGAAGACTAAACTTCGGATTAAACTCAGGGAACAGCTATCCAAGGGCTTCGATGCACGTCTGAACACTTCTGCTCACACTGATGATACTCTTTTTTTGAGGTGTTAAAGCATCCTCCCTTTAGTTCTGTTCTCACTCCATCAGACTTTCACCCCTTTGGTCCCCCTGAAAGCAGCCCTACGAGAACAAAGATTAACTTCTGATGAAGTGAAGACTGTGGCACATTCATGGCTCGCAGCTCAGCATAAAACATTTTTTAAATTGGAAATACAAATGCTTGTTGACAGATGGACAAAGTGCATTGAAAAGCAATGAGATCATGTAGAAAAAGTATGCATTTGTCATTTTTAAACATTAATTATTATAAATTCTACAACCAGAGCGCGTATCATTTTTGGCTAACCCTTGTATTTATAGGCGTAGTGCTGCAAGGCCCACCGGTGATTTTGTGAAAGAATACTTCTACCATTTATACCCCAAGATTCAACCCTAGTTAATCACTCTTTAATTCATCTTCATTCAGTTACAATGTAGGAGCCTGTAGGCCAAGCCCAGAGCCTCTCGCACCACAGCCCACCATGTATGAGACCACAGCAGGCAAAGAGCACAAGGCCATGGATCCAGATCCCAATCCGATCAAGCATCCATGGAATTCACCCAACAAACAAAACTCTGATCCACAGAGACCCCACCCCACAACCACAGCACCCAAAGGATCTTCCACTAACATCCTAGTGCCAAACACCACAGCACGCACTCAGAGGTCTTTGAGGAGTTCTGCCCAAGTCTGCCCAGGTGGCACAAGTGTAACCCAAAACCAAGGTGGTTTAAATGCTAATGTTTTACCCTTATGGATGATCAGTATGTATATATTCACCACTAATGAAACATATTAGTTCCTGTTCTCACTAGAAAGCTGTGATAAACATTAGTTCCTCACCAACTTTTTTTCTTCTTCAGGATAACAATCCTGAGCTCGGTTCATGGCTTTCCTCCAGGTTCTCCCGCCAGGGGTTGGATTGGACACCTCATGCTCTGTGTTCCAGGGCAGGCAGCTTTGGATCCACCGAACAGGATATAACAATCAAGTTGCATTATTACTGAAATAAGAAAAAAAAAAAAAAAAAGAAATATATAATTGTTCTCATCAGAGATTTTTTTTGACCAAGAATGTTTCCACTTAGTTCCTATAATTTATCAAGTCTAATGGTACTATTAAAATTGGAAACCTCAAGGCAGCCATTATGTTTATTTCTAGTTACTTTTCATGTTTCTTCTGGCTTATTCTTCTAGCCTGACCCTCGAAAGAGGTTGTATAACTGTTCAGGTGACTTCATGAAGAGCACTCTATTACTGGAAGGGTCATCTTTCCTCCCATTCCCTCCCCTTGCTTCCACACATTCGCTCTTATCTCTGTAAACATCACTGGCAGGAACCCTTCAGATAAATCACTCTTGCATTGTTCCACTGAGGCTGGATTTTATTTACACAGCCTTCTCTCTTTCTTTCTCCCTATATCCCAAATCCATCCCTCAGCAAAGACACAGAGGCCAAGAGCATCGTGGAAAGCAATTAAAAATACCACAAACAAAAGCAATAATAATGCTAACAATAACGGGTCCATGTTTAACAAAAAAAATCCCCACTTTGGTTTGTATTTAGAGAGCAAACAATGGACTTTTGACTTTGTTAAAGAAAAGGCTATTCCCACTGCTATCATGATTAATACAAAGGAGTCGAGTGCAGGCCTTTAGAGGCTCCATCACATGTACTGTTTTAAACAGTTCTTTTAACCGATGGCTCAAAACAGAATACTAATCGTAGGCTGTGGCATTTTAATGAAGTTGTGAATTGGCGCATATCATGAGCATATTGTACCAATTCTGGAGGTGACCTAATTGGAAGAAAGTCAAGACACTCATTCCGCGTGTACGTAGGTGGTGTGTTGGTGTGTTTGCAGCTTGCACATGCAGCCCTGATGATCTCAAGAAACCTCAAAGCTAGAACCCGCTCAGAAATTATAGCCCCCGCCAAGGGAAAAAAAGCAAAATTAATTTTATAAAAACGATGCCCTCATAGTCACAATAATTATCATTTAAATGCTTTCTTTGATGATTTGCATTTATTTAGCTTCGGTAACCTCTTTATACTGGTCAAGGTCACAGTGGATCTCGTGTCTTACCCATGACCACTGGCTGCTAGGTGTCTGTAAAGCCAATCCAAGGATCAGACTCCAGGCCATGCCAAGGCTTACATTCATTCATACATATGAGTATTTTATTACCCTACGATCACCAATCCACAAACGTAGATGATTTTACATGAGAACATTAAACTGAATTGAATTCCTTTATTGTGATAAAGTGTACCTCCCCTTCATCAATGCTACATATAATAAATCAATAAAATTAAAAAAAAAAAAAACAAAGCAAAATGTACGTATATCGCAACTGTTTCATATTCATATCTGTTTCATATGTACAGTTGGCTCAGATTTTGTAATATTACAGCTCTAGTGAAAGTTTACATTAAGGCAGTTCTAATTGTAAATGCTACATTTTTAACTGGGCCACTTAATGGACTGATTAAGTGCATTTTATGGCTCTTTGGATAAAACGGTATCTTACCTTGATTTTTCTTCGGAAAGCTAGCTTGGTTTTTATAACATCTGGGTGTGTGCATCTTCCAGCTTTGCATGCGGTGCTCTTTCAATGGGCCAAACATGTGGAAATGGCTTGGTGTGAGCTCAGGACTGTACAGGGATGTGGCAGTAACTCCCAGCCGAGTTTCTGCCATGTGCAAGTGGTGTTGGTGAATGATTGTGTGTACAGTTCCTACAGACAGATGCTTCTCTTCCACAAGGTGACAAAGTGTTCAAGGATCAGGCATTCCACTCACTGAATGTTTACAGGAAGACTGCAGTGGGCTCCGAGCTATCTGTGCCGGGATCATTATTCACGGACGCATGGCCTTCCTTAAAACGTTTGCACTGCTCAAATGTTTTACTGCGACTAAGAGTCTCATCACCGTACTGTGCTTGAAGTCTTCTGTAAATGTCAACTGCTTTTATGCCTCAGTCACGAGAAATTGATCCAGGTTTGAATTGAATGCTCCTTGTACGTGCAAAATAGTTGCATTGAAAACAGTCTATCCAAAAAAAGTGTGGAGAATAATAAGGTAGGCAATGACAGACCCAACAATGACAGTTCCAAAATTGCGTATTTTAATTTCATGGGTTTAACAAGTTTCAATATCAACTATTACACACCACAAGATTCATAACAACAAGTGGTTTGCACGGAAGAAACCATCAGAGTGGGAAAACTCCTCAAATGCACCCCCCCCCCCGGAACATCACCAAACCTGATTTGAGCAACATTTTGGACCTTATTTTGTGCTCAAATAAAACCACATCGCTGGCATGCGTTTTGGCAGAAAAATGCGACTGCATACAAGGAAAAGACCCAAATCCATGATGGTGCTGGAGAAATGATTTGTGTTGTCTAGTGTTTCTTTTTAGATTTTCTGTTGAAAGCCAGTAATTGTGAAGTTGGCAGTAGATGTGAATTCACTTCTAATCTTTCTTTAAAAAAATATCTCTTTGTAAAAACTGTTTCAACAGCCTTTAAGTGGAAAACTGTGCCTCAATAAAGCCTACAGGAAGTGAGAATGGGAAAAAAAGGAGCAAAACACTCCCAACAACAGCAAAGCCACATTAGCAACTGTGCCTCATTACCTTGCAAGAATGTTATAGTAACTGTTTGAATCTAAAACCCTAAAAACATAAAGGCCAGGCTGAAGTGCTGAACAAAAAAGATATAGACAAGAGAAGCTCTGGCTGCCTATATTTTCAGCCTCATATTCCCATTAGAATCAGACGAAAAAAAGTGGAGTGATTACTGAGCACTACAGTATGTGTATTTCTTTTAAAAAAGTTCTTTGGGATTTTTTTTTTCTTTGATAGCAAAGTATACATCTTTTAGTTGGGAGAGCAACACATAGACAAAGCATGATAATAAGCGACGAGCTGGAGTCGCCATGAACAGTACACTTCAGGTAATTACTGAATCTAATGGTTCAATTTATTTCAATGGTGCTTTTTACAGTGACTTATGACTCATGATGCAGATTTACAGAAATCCAGATGGAGATTTAGGTCCCTAATGAGCAAGCCAAAGTCAACAGTGGCAAGAAACAACTCCCTGGGATAACGTGTTTCAGAAAAAAAAAAACAGACTCGAAAGGGAACTCATGTGCTTCTGGTTGAGACCTGATAGTGAAATTGAAAGTTTTTACAGTAGACAGGTGTAGGAGGGTAAAAACAAAAAGTACTAAGGGTGTTGGTGATTAGTTGTTTAAAGTGCCTGTCTAGTAATCAGGAGGTCCTAGGTTTGAGTCCCGGTAGGATGTGACCCTTGGGGACAAGTCTCTTGCGGCAGTGAAGGTTCGAAGGTTAAGTCTCTAGGTTACTGATCACAGACATCCCACCCTGGAGAATCTCAGTTTAGGGAGAACCTCCTGGACCCCACCCCCATCCTAAATGAATCCTGGCGTAGGGCAGTGGTGGCTGAAGAGGTTAAGGCTCATGGTTACTGATCGCAAGGTCAGGGGTTCAAGCTTCAGCACCACCAAGCCGCTACTGTTGCTGCCCTTGAGCAAGGTCCTTAACACTATCTGTTCCAGGAGAGCTGTATCCTGGCTGACCCTGCACTCTGACCCCAGCTTCCTAACTGGCATATGTGGAAAAAAAAAAAAAACCTATTCCCTATGCTGTTAGGATCTAGGATTTGTAAGATGAGCACATGACCATCCGTATGATTACAGCAGCAGTTCTAAGTTTCCAGGTGAGATTAAGTCTGTTTCTATGATGTAGCCAGACTTAACTCACCAGAAACGTTGCGACGAGGACCTCAACAACTTTGACTGGTCCACCTCGTAACATCGCTTTTCCGACTTCCCCTACAATTCTATTTTTGATTTGATTCGAACGTCCTACTCCCTGTCTCCTCCGACGTCTTCACTTGTTTCTGCGTTGCAGTTGTTCAACATCTATGAGCTTGTTTGTAGTACAATAATAAAAAAAAAATATGCTAGAGCATGTCAAGTACAAGGGGCATAGAAACCTCACTGCCAACTAATCCGAAACAGAAGAAAAGATGCCTCAGGATGAATCGAGTTGATCTTATGGCAGCTGTGAGGCTCTAATATCTTCGTTTAATTCAGCAATGTTTTTGTTCTTATCTTTATAAAGTTCAAGCTTCTTAAAATGGTGTCTCATAAGAAAATTAATTATCATATTCTTACACATAGACATTTTGCCCAGTGTAATTAGCTTGAACTTGTCATTACACACATGCCTTGTGTCTAATTAGCCAGTTAAACAGCAATCACTGAAAGTTCAACAGTGAAACTGCATAAGAGCAGCTCAGGAAAGCCTCAGAGAGACTGTCGGTGCCAAGCAGATCAGAAACACACACACACACACACACACACACACACTCACACACACACACACACACACACACACACACACAGGCAGCGAACTACAATAAAAACTATAAACACAGCAGCATTAAAGCTTTCTGTGCATTGCCCTCAGGGTTTTTGTTTTTGCTATTTTTTTATGACTTCCTGAAATCTCAACTGTCTCTCCTGCCTCATGCTGGATGTAAATCAGTTGTCTGAGAATGGCAGAGGGCAAGAGGGAAAATGTTTAAGAGATAAAAAAGAGGACTTACCCACGATGCCCATGAGATGACTCTCCAGAGGGCCTTAAGACGTTGAGCTGCTCGGGAAATTGCTCAGAATTAAAATGGGCTCTGTAGATATACAAATATGCAACATTTGCACATTGCTTCCTAGAAAAAAAAAATCCATCAGTAAAAGGCACAGGGGTGGGGCAGATAGGGGGGTTTACCATTCATGATATTTACAACCACAATAAAAGCTCAAGCAGACTTGCAAAATAGCACCAGTGCACCAATAAGAGCTATTCTGAGCGTGAAATAAATATTAGCATTTTAAACAGTTTATTCTGACATACTTTACTTTGTGGTTGATTTGCAATGAACGTGCATGAATACGCACCTCTTTATCGATCTCTGTTTAAAATCTCGATTGAAGTTCAGTGTAATCAAACAGATGTGAAATGTGCCATGTATTGTCCTCTAGGGTGATTCATTAAAAGAACACTGTAAAGTGTGATACAAAAAAAAACAAAAAAAACTAGATTGCCTGGTGTGATGCAATAAGCTCTTGCGCACTGCATCAAGACATAACATCAGGCCCTGAGCCAGTGACAGGGGTGTGCTTCTAAAAACTTGAAGTGGCAAGCTGTAACTGATAAAGTCCATAATGAAGCCAGAGACAGGCACACCAAGCACCTTAGGCAAATCTGTTGGGGATAAAAAAGACAACAAGCATGGCAGAAAGCAGATATGGTGTATCTGGCGCCTTCTGTCCTTGTACCACTGGCATGGTTTCGCTTTATATCTTTTTACCTTCATTGCCAGCTGGAGAAACTTGCTTTGCTACCTGTAGACACTTGTATTTAACCAATGGAATGTGCATTTGCTGCAATGGATGCCTACAGTAATATTGGCGCTTTGATTAACGTTACCCTAGTCATCCACACGAGGCATGCATGAGCAATGGCGTAGGTCAATGTACCATGTTGACTTGTGCTTCTTGTCCTACTATCACATACCTCAGCTTTTTGCCAAGCTGTTAGGGCAGGGACCACTCTTGGAAAATCTTACAGCAAGGTTGTCCAAGGTTATGAACAAAGGGTTTGAGGGTCGGACCTTCAAAAATTAATAATATATATTTTTAGATCACATTTCAGCTTATCTAGCCTTCTGTATCAAATGTACTGCATGATGGAGAATCTTGGATTAGGAAAGCTCCTCACTGTCACCACTGTTTTTAACACTGGACCACACATGGTTATGGCCAGTTTACAGATCAGTGTGACTACAAGATCAGGACGGCATTTCATTTGATTGGCAGCGGTAAAAGTGCTAGAGAGTGCACTGGATGATTAGTACCACCCTGATAACTCAAGCTGAACAAGTATTCCATGCAGATGGTTTTAAAAGGAATATCAAACAGGAGTCCTTTGGTTCAGCTAAAGACAAAAACGTTTGCGTCATGGCTCATATTGTATGTTAAAACATGGCCAAGAATAATGGTCCCACAGTGTTCCTTTTGTCCTCCTGTGGTTACCCACTATATAATGTACTATATGTGTACATTCTGTAGGTAGACGTGTCTCCTACAACTTGAATCTGGAACAAAACATACCGAGGGTCACCCTAAGGTTTGACCTTGACCTATCCATTGGCCTAATGCAGACGTACTGGTCGATCATGACCCATGGGTTGTCATCAGTCCTGGCAGTAAAAGTGCTTGTCTCAGTTTGGTCACTGTCTGCAGCCATGATTGGGCATGTCAGTGTAGGAAGGCAAATAATCTTGTACCATATCGGTATGCAGGTGTCAATATTGCTGCTTTTAAAATTTTTTTTTTTTTAAAAACATGTTTTTCATAGGGCAAATTTGGGTTGACAAGGCAAAATGGAATGATTAGCAACCACATTCAGTGGAAATATATGCAAATGATTTTAGGGATTTTAAGGAAGTAAAGAATTTCTACACAATTGTCGCTGAGTAAAAAGTAAAAGTTTGTTAATATTCAGTTGAAGTCATAAAAATAATACTTATGTACAGTAGCAAAGTACAAATACTCAAATACACTGTCAGCCAAAGGTTTAGACTCACTCAACTTCCATAGTCTTTCCTGAGATACAATAATCTTCTCAATAATCAACAGTTGATATTGAGATGTATATCTGCTACTTCCGCTCTGTAAAGCTTCATAACTGTGATTTCTGAGGCTGGTGACTCTAAATGAACTTCTCCTCTGCAGCAGGGGTAAGTTATGGTCTTGCTTTCCTGGGAAGGTCTTCAAGAGAGCCAGTTTCATCATGGTGCTTGATGGGTTTTACAAATGCACTTGAGACGATACCGTTCTTGCAAGAACTGTTCCAGAAGAGCTGACCTTCATGTCATAAAATAACAACTGACTGTGACTGTTGTTGTTCAGGTTGTTTTTACTTAATTACCTACTGCCATATGTGTAATTCCTTCAGGTTCTCTGGTTTCCTCCAGTTGCCTCTAATGGTCACCCATGGCCTCCACAGTCCCTGGTTGGACTACAGAGGTTCCTAGATGGATGGATGGATGGATGGATGGATATGTGTTATATCACAGTTTTGAGATCTCCACTATTGTTCTTGAATTTAAAATATAAATCACTAAACAGAAAAACATTGAATTAGAAGGTGTCTCCAAGGTTTTGACCATGAGTTCCCAGTAAGTTCCAAACCAAACTAAGGACCTCCCTTTAAAATGTGCCATGGCTGTGATATTAGGTGTTTCGCCATTGGCACAGCAGACTGGAAGAACTCCAACAGGTTTGAACAGGAAGGGCAATGTGGGCAGTGTGGCTCAGAGCTGCCCTTGCAGGTGTCCATCTCCATTCCCATGCGACACTATTGAGTTCAGGTTCAGTGATTTCCCAATGAACTATGGAAGACTGGAGAGGTTATTTAAAAATCTGTTTCCTGAAACTTTTTGCTTTGAAGATGTCCAATGTGCCAAAAATTCCTTATCATTGAGGTTCATTTCTGACTGGAGGTTTAGTATAAAGCCTTTCAATGGTGTGCTCCGAGTGTTACTGGATCCAGAAAGTGAATATGAAAGAAAGCAAGACACACACTGACACACACACACACACACATGCACACACTGACACACATTCAGAGCCCATGTGTCTGTCAGCTCTAATTACTCTAATGGAGGCCACAGCGATTAAGGCTTCCTGGCTGCAAGTCTTTTTTATTTGTTCACAAGGAACTTCTCTGCTCAAGGCCATGAAGCCGGATGTGTGTGTACTGCAGTGCTCCAGAGTTTCCCATCCCCCAGCAATGAGCCCTGAGAGGCACACACTCCTTCCAGGCATCCCCATACCGCAGGCTTGTCCTGGGGGTCGAGACAGGTTATCATTTTCCATGGAGAGAAAGCCAGGAACCGGCAGAGTCCCTGCACACACACTGATAATGTGGGTAGTGAGAGGGCAATTAGTGGTAACAATGCCTTTACACACACACTCATGCATGCACACACACACACACACACACACACACACACACATTGATACACATACACACACTGATTAATTGTGCAAATGATTTATTTCTTCATGCATGTATAATCTTTGTACTCAAACATACTACATTTTACTGCATTTATTAGTCTAAAACAATACTTAATTATATTTATTTAAGATAAAATTGTGTGTGTGTGTGTGTGTGTGTGTGTTTTCTGCCTTGTAACATATATTAGTAGCTCATGGTGGTGGTGTGATGAAGAGGAGTACATAACCAGACCACACCAGAGTTATCTTCAAACATACAAAATTACTTTAAAAACAAAATGTTAAAGCACTGCTTGTTCATATAAATATAAAATATATACACACTCTGATTGGTAAGTTAGTGTGTCTGCTTATAATGAAGAAATCTACTTAGTGCCTAGAACCCCATACATCCCAACTGCCCGAATCCACACTCCCATTCCCACTGTGCTGAAACAGATGAAGACTTTGCCCATGTGCTGCTAATGGATGCTCTCTTGGCTACACTTTCGGACCTCAGACCTGATTAACGACTGTTCTGAGGCCTCCAGGATCCTGCAAGCCTCAGCTGGTTGGTTTGCTTCAACCCACAGTGTGTATCAATGTGATTTCTCTATATGATCCCCTGCTACATTAATGCATTTATCCCAGTGTTTCAGTAGTACTTGGACACCATCAAGGTAGAACATTTCCACCGTACGCCCAAGCCATGATCAGGCCATCCACTGCACCACTTGCATGTTACAAGAACTCGGCTGAGAGTTATTGCCACATCCACCGTATAGTCCTGACCTCGCTCCTGGCCATTTCCACATGTTTGGGAGTTCCTGGGAGGCCAGCATTTCAGACATAAAGCAGAGCCTGATCATGGCTCCAGCGTACTGAGAAAACGTTCTACCTTGATGGTGTCCAAGCACTAGTGGAACACTGGGATAGATAAGAGAACTGTGTTCTATTATTCTGCACGATCCAAAGTCCCGCTTTGACTTGAACACCTTGTAAAATGTCAAAAAATAAAACTTTTTAAATTCCTACAGCTATTAGTAAGGGGGCAGAATTCAGACATTGAAAATGTTTGCTGTTTGCTCTTATTAATTATCTGCACTTTACTTGAGCTTTTTGTTCAAATTTGGTTCAAGTCACAAAATTATATTTATTACTGAAGTCAGTGAGTGATACAGTATGAAATTGAGGCAGGTATTACCTTTTTTTTTTTTGCTTTAAATCTTCTTTGTATTTTTAATTTCTACTTTACTACTTCAACTTCAGTGGAAAAAAAAAAAAAAAAAACGATGCTGAACTTTAACCAAAAGATGTATTTAGATGAGTAATTGCACTTTCACTTGAGTAAGGTAATTTACCACCTTTTACCACGTCTGCTCAGATGATGAAAAATATTCATAAGACACAAGTAAAAATGACATAAAACTGATAGCAAGTTTTCATGACTCAAACACGTTTTCAGCTCAAATACGAATGTATTTCAACCCAGAGAGTTTATCTCAGCCCTTGTTGCTGTAGATTTGTATGTTGATACAAGCGTTTCTAAGACCTCTGAGAAACATTTCTGTTGTATACAAACACGTACAAATGAATAAATACATGTATACATGTTTTCTGCCCCCTGTTGGTTAATATTTGTTGCTCAGGAAGTAGACATTGGGATATTAAATCCAATATGACTACCAGGATGTACCAGGTTTTTTTTTTCTCCCTCATTTAAGAGACCATATTTATAATCTACATTTACTGTATAACCTTATCCACTGATGGAAAAATGACATTACTGTAAAACTGGCAAACTGTAATCAATTACAAGCTTACAGTGGAAATGACTTTTAATCAACATCATCATCAGTCTGTCTCTTCATTTGGTCAAATTATAAGTCATTGGTGGCCTTGGGTGTGTGTGTGTGGGATTTACATGCTCTCCCTGTGTTTGTTCGGTTTCATGTGGGTTGCCTCCCATAGTCCAAAGACATGTAGGTGTACCCTGTCTACTGCCCCAACTCCCCTGTTATAGGCTCCAGGCCCCATTGGGATAAGCTCCAGGCTCCCATCACCCTGTACTTGATAATCAGTGTAGAGAATGTTTGAGAAAGTCTGTATGTGCTCTTTTGTGTTCCATTGATGATGATGATGATGATGATGATGATGAGATGTCCAGGGAGCACAGCGAGCAGAATGGCTTAGAGGTTAGCACTGTTATATTAAACCTCCATGGTTGAGGATTTGAAACCCATCTCTGGTCTGTGTGTAGGCTTTCTGTGCTTGATCGGTTTCCTCCAGGTACTCCAGGTTTCCTCCCACAGTCCAAATACATGTGGTTAAGACTGATTCTCATTTCTAAATTGTTCCTAGTGTGTACTTGAGCGTGTTAGGGTGTGTGCTTGTGAGCCCCTGGTACCCTGGTTTGTACCCTGATCTCCCAGGGGTAGTCTCCAGGCCTCATGTGACCCTACACAGAATTAGCAGTATACAGTAGGTGATGGATCGAAGGATGTGAAAAAATCTATTACCGGCAATAAAACTCTAGTTTTAGTCAAAGCAACATTTCCCATTCATGTTTTCCAGAATTCAGTTCTAGCAACTTCCACCATTTTTGTTTCTGGACTTCTGAAACAAGTACATGACTTTGTTGACTACTTTGTACAGTCAAGGTCATTGTGGAGATACCCGCTAGTCTCCATCTTTCCTGTCAAACACAGAGAACACAAACATCAAACCATATTGCCTCTCAGTCCCAAACCAGCCGCAACGACTGGAGTCAGATGAATGAGCTCTGTCGTGTGGGGAAATCATAATCATATCCTGGGATTCCCTCATGGCAGCGAGATGACTTTATCAGCCCGACTCACCGTCTGTGATGTAACATCAGGTCGTATCTCTTAAGCCCGGCGCTTGTCTGCGATACTTGTTGTATTATGAAGGGGGGCAGCCAGGCTGAAAGAACTGAATTTAACAAATCTAATTATCACACCTTAATTAGTATCAGGGGTAAAACCTCGGCGGGACACCTGCAGACTTAATTTATATCCTGACACGTTGAGGAACAAGTGTTAATGTGCTGTATTTATGATAATACCCCAAAGTGTGTCGAAGGAACTGGTGGAAACTCACCTCATCATGTAACAATGAAGGAGCGGTAGGTAATTACAGACCAGAAGTGTGCAGGGATCCGAAATCCCAATGCTGGCATGAAAAGAGATGTTCTTAGTAATGGAAAATTAGGAATTTCTAATCCTGGTTGAACTCTGTTATTAAAAAATAAACCTGCAATGCATTATACTCAAAAGGTCCAGGTTGATTTTTTTTGTTTTTACTGCAGTTCCACTGCTTCTACATGGAAAAACTTGGATGTCCAGATTGAGGTCATATTCCTATGGCTAGTCTAGAGTACCAGTTCGTATAGGGAAATAAAATAACACAGTTAAACTACTCACTTATCTTCACTGAGATGGAAAAAAAAGACAACAACTACATATCAAGTATCAGAAGGTTTATCACGTAGATAGGGATACCGAGGGGTCGGCGTCCTTTTACGGTTAATTCCTTGTGCTGAAAAATTTGAAGACATTAGGTGTATAAACAATACTGTACTTGAGTCTTGAGACTTTCTTGTATTTTTTTATATAGTCTTGAGGAATGGTTCTCCAGGCATCCTGAAAGACTTTTCAACTCACATTTTTGGCAAGTTTTTGTCTCCCATTGGTCAGTCCAGTCCCTGTTTCAGAAGAATGTTTTTTGTTTGTTAAACCACGCATAAACCTATAAATCATTCAAACATAAAAAAAAAAAAAAGTCATAACAGATGATCAGGCCGGTGATTCGTATACTGGTGATGCTGAATGCTGAGTGGGCGAAATGGACAAGAAGGGAAACCAACCACGTTTTAAATGGTTTCTTTAGGCACTTTGTAGTCTGTCACAGTAAAACATTTGTTCCTATTTCTTTTTTATTTTATTTTATTTTATTAAAGTTACTGTAAAGAAATGAGGGGGCCAAGACTTTTGCACAGTACTAGATGTGAAAGAACACGGACAAGGCGGCTGGTGGACTTCCGTGATGAATGATCGCTCCACACTTTGAACATTTCAGTTTCAGAGGTGGAGCTGTTTTCAAATTTTTTAAGTTAATTGTTGCATAAAATAGTTTAAAATTGCGATTACAATGTTTGTTTCTTTGTTTCTTTGTTTATTTTTATATAGTAATAATGATAGTAACATACTGTAAGCTTGCATGGTCTGCAGCATGTGTGTGTGTGTGTGTGTGTGTGTGTGTGCGTAGGAGTATCGGAGCAATCCACCATGTCCAGATAAGCTTGCATGTTGAGTAATTCTTGATGATAATAACGCGCTAAAATGTGTGAAACCTTCTAACTGATCAACATCGACTCAAGCGAGTTTGCCGTAGGTGGTGAAATTGTGGTGTTTCTTGCCGTCTTGTTCCCACGCATTTTCAGGGTTATGTTTCTGCTCTAGTGATCGGAAGGTTGTAAGTTCAAATTACAGGCCTTTAACCGTCAACTTTGTTGCATGTAACTGAACACATAACAGCAAATGACAAAGACAGCATGTCATGCCTACAGCACGAGTAAGCAAACCAACCAGTATCTGTCTGTACAGTAGTTAATACTTAGTGGTGATTCTGTTAAACACAGTCAGGAGGTGTTAAATCCCAAAG
>JAOVVB010000037.1:35853370-35868529 GCA_028570985.1 Heterobranchus longifilis | reverse complement strand
AACACCTCCCTAGGGAGGCATCCTGGTTATATCCTTACTAGATGCCCAAACCACCTTAACTGACTCCTTTCCACACAAAGGAGCAGTGGTTCTACTCTAAGTTTCTTACGGATGACTAAGCTGCTCATCCTATCTCTAAGAGAAAATCCAGCTACAAGTGATGATACAATCTATTTCTGCAATTTGTATCTGCAATCTATTTCTTTTGGGCATGACTCAACGCTCATAACCCTATGTGAGGGTAGGAATAAAGATCGGCTGGTAGAATAAAAGCTTTGCCTTTTGTCTCAACTTTATTTTCCTTACAAAGGTGCTGAAAAGTGACTGCAATACCGCGCCCACTGCTCCAACTCCACGCTACAATTTGCCATTTATTGCAAACAAGATACTTAAACTTCTTTACTTGGGGTAATAACTCACTCCCTACCTCAAGTAGACAATACATCTTTTTTCTGTTATGAACTATGGCCACAGATTTTAAGCTGCTGATCCTCATCCCCACCATTACACACATTACAAACTGATCCAGTGAGCACTGCTGGTCTAAATCTAATGATGACATCATCTGCAAAAAGCAGCAATGCAATCTTAAGCCACCAAATTGGATACCCTCTCCTCCATGGCTGTGACTTGATGTCCTGTTCAAGAAAATCATAAACAGCCTCCGAGTGGTGCAGTGGTAAAGTGCTTGCCCTATCATCCGGAGATTGCGAGTTCTCGCAATTACGGCTCTACAGGCAATGAGGGGCGTCTGTGTGCTCACGCAAGCAGAGGGAGCGAATAGCACTGTCCTGTGAGTGTGTTACACTGCCCCCAATGGTACGTGAGCGAGCAGTTCAAAGAGATGTGGTCAGCTGGTGTCACGTAATTTGGAGGAAACGTGATAGTCTTTGGCCCTCCCCACTGAGTGGTAGTAGGAGCCTTAATGTGGGAGTGCCTAGTTATGTGGAGGAATTGACTAAGATATGACTAAATTAGGGAGAAACTCAGGGCCCCCCCCCCAAAGAAAAAAAAATCACAAAAAGGATTGGTAACATAGCACAGCCCTAGCTAGGACAAGACAGACTGCCGAGAACACAAACACAGCTCTCACTTTAGGCGTAAAGGGATTGGATGGCCCTGAGAAATGACCCACTCACCCCATACTCCCACAGTACCTTCCACATAAAATCCCAGGGACCGGATCATATGCCTTCTTCAAATCCACAAAACACATGTACACTGGATGAGCATATTCCCAAACCCCCTGGAAGAGTACAAAGCTGGTTCATCACTCCACAACCAGGATGGACTCTGCATTGTTCTTCATCAATTCTTTCCAGTACCTTAGAGTACACTTTCCCAAAGAGGCTGAGTGATGTGATGGCCCAGTAGTTGGCACACACTTTGGTCCACCTTTTTGAAGAGGGGAACCACCATGCCAGTCTGCCACTCCTTAGGCCCTACTCTCATGCCATGTTAAAGAAGTATGTCAACTAAGACAGCCCCTCAACACCCAGAGCCTTCAGCATTTCTGGACAGATCTTTGTCAATTATCTGGGCTTTACCACTGTGGGGTTGTTTGACTACCTCATTGACATTACTCAGAGAGATCAACGTCGCCTCCTCCATCATTCTTTAACTCTGCCTCTGCAGTAGAGGGTGGATTAGCTGGGTTCAGGAGTGTGTTTAAAGTACTCCTATTACTGCCTGATTAACTCTTCAGTTGAGGTCAGCAAAGTCCCATCCCTGCTGCACATAGCTTGGGTGGTTCCCAATTCCCCCCTTCTCAGGTGCTGGATTGTTTTCCAGAAAGCACCTTGGTGCCACCCAAAAGTTCTTCTACATGTCTTCTCCGAGCTCCTCCCACACCTACAGTTTTGCCTCTGCAACTGCTTGCAATTGTCTCCAGAATCCCCCGGGATAACATATCCCTAAAGACCTCCTTTTTCAGTCGAATGGCTTGCCACCCCTTGAGGCACCCAGGACTTTGAGACCACAGCTCACAGCTGCAGCTTCAGCAAGAGATGCTTTGAACATTGAACACTCTGATTCAATGCAGCTTATACAGGAATGCCAGAAAACCATGAATAATGGCAGTGCCAATAATGTGGGAGAATGAATGCAGGGCTTTAGATGTGGACTACAGCTGGCATAGTGTAAGTGTTGTCTGAAACTTTCCCTAGATGGTGTTAACTTTCCCAGCCTTCTTTATTCTTTATATGGCAATACAACCTATGGTTCCTTTGTCTCTTTTAAGTCCCCAAATTTCCATTGAACATGCAAATGGCTCATGCTCTTTTGATGTTGCAAAGCGATGGATGTGACATCTTAATAGGAGTCAATCAAGCGATTCGTCTCTCATCAATATTTAAACCTAACACATAATACTGCAAATAAGCCATACGGTGAGCTTTATTGCAAAGGTCCTAGGGAGTTGGTGCTCATAAGGACGTTTTATGTAAGAGTGTACAGTAAATGTTGTATTGCAGTTTTGTTATAATATTTGCAGATGAGAAATTAATGGTCCAGAAAAGTCTAATTGGACTGTGTGGAATACAATAATAGTTTGGACCGAGATCACTGGAGGATACAAAGTGTAGAGCTGATCTTTTGGTTTTCACTTTCAGATAAAGGCCAAACAGAACGAAGCTGGGTCTTTCATTATTATTTTTTTTATCCATAGTAAAGATTTTAGCATGTTCTTTTTTGTCTTTCAGCTATCCCCTTTCAGGGGTCACCACAGACTCCATCTAATCCTATCCTCTGCATTCTCTTCTCTCACCCAACTTGCTTCATGTCCTCTCTCACTGCATCCATAAATCTCCTCTTTGGTCTTCCTTTAGACCGCCTCCCTGGCAGTTCCAACCTCAGCATCCTTCTACCAATATGCTCACAATCTCTCTGCTACCTCCAACTCTGCCTCTTGTCCTTTCCTCAGTGCCACTGTCTCTAAGCCGTAGAGGATCACTGGTCACCTCTGTCTTGTATACCTTTTCTTTCATTCTTGCTGATACTTTTGTAACATAAAACCTGACACTTTTCTCCACCCATTCCAACCTGCCTGTACATGCCTCTTCATCTCGTTCTCGATCACTATCCATTGCTCTGGACCGTTGACCCTAAATACTTAAAGTCCTGTACCTTCTTTACCTCTGCTCCCTGTAGCCTTACTGTTCCACTTCCTGTCCATAACCAAAGCAAACATGAAGGGGCTCAGAGCCGATCCTTGATAAAGACCCACCTCCACCTTGAACTCTTCTGTCACACCTACAGCACATCTCACCACTGTCTTACAGCTCTTATACATGTCCTGCACCACTCTAACATACTTCTCTGCCACTCCAGACTCCAGGTATGTCATCAGGACCAACAGCCTTTCCACTCTTCATCCTCTTCAACGCCCTCCTCACCTCACACTTACTAATGTTTGCTACTTCCTGCTCCACAACAGTCACCTCTTCTACTCTTTGTTCTCTTTCATTGCTGTTGTTATTATCATTATTATAAATGTAATATATAGTTGCTGATCAGTTAGAAAAGAATCTTTTAATGTTAATGGCCAATGTTAAATCTCAATTAAAATCTGGCTACTTCAATTTTCCTTGTTCCTTTTTTGCTAGTATTATCTATCATTAATATAATGAGTGATCAAATCAAATTGTGACTTTGTGCATGATAACAGAAGACCGTTATGAAAGTAAATATAACCAGACATTGACTGAACTAAGAGGACGTTATGAGGTCAAGAGAGATGACATTTGACACTCTCCACTCCCTTTGTTACAGTTGCGGGGCATTCAAGTCATACCGGGACTTTGATTGGGCAGAATAACAGAACAGGGATAAGAGAGATAAAAAAAACTTTTTTCTCTGTAATCCTGTGCTATACTAATGCACTTATCTCAGCATTTCTTTCACTAGTGTGTGGATACCATCACAAGGTTTAAAACACTGGCTTTCCAGAAACACTTTTATGGGTTCAAAACATGTGGAAATGGTCTGGAGTGAGGTCAGGAAAGTACAGGGATGTGGCAATAACTCCCAGATTTTTCCTTTCTTATTTATAACAGAGTACAATAATATCTGAACTGGATGTTATGAAGTGTTTCTGACCTGCAGAACTGCGTTAATGAGCAACAGGTCATCTGTAGGCTTCCAGCGTCCCAGGTCTTTGGTGATCTGCAGAGGCTGTTTGCTCTTCTTCACTCGTTTGGTGATTGGGGAAGGTGCGATCACCATGGTAAGTGGAGGGGTTAAAGATGTGCTGGACTTGGAAACCTGATAAACATACAGAAAGATGTATTTTTGTTTAACTGTGGTTACAACAGGACTGTATACTGGATCTCTTCAACAAGAGATCGGTTCATCCAATAGAACATGGAAATTATTATGTAAAATTTAAATCTATTAAAAACTATTAACACTATTAAAATCTGGTCAGAATTTAAGGAGTGCAGTCCACAAGTAATGAACTTATAGTTAAAGAAATAAACTTGAAATGTTTCAACAAAAGGTGCCAGTGTTTTGTACAAACAGAAGCACGTCTTCTGAAAGCATTGTAAGTTTCTAAGATACACAGAATTCCCATATATTTATCGCAAAACAATACACACTGCTGATGTTTAGTTTGCGTACAGCCTGTTTTAATGCTCCAGTAGTAATGTCAACTCTACAATGTTGGCATGTTTACATTACACTTACAGCAACAAAACCGAACAGGAAATGAAATACATATTAAAGAACCTCCAATAAAGGCAATTATTAAAAGATTGGAAATACACTGTTGAAGTAAAACTGGTAAAAACAAAACAAAACTGCAGTAGTGTGTCAGGATGTACAGTATATTCAATACCTTTTTTTTCTCACTGGATGATGGCTCGGCCCCAGGGCAGCGGATCGGCTCGATGCCTGGTGGGCCTTTAACCCTGCTGGAGGATTTAACCAGACTGCTCTCAACTAGCTCATCATCAAACTTCTTCCTCTTGATGGACCTGTTAAAAAAATAAAAAATAAATAAATAAAAATGGTTGTTAACTGATGTGACAGTTTAAGGATAAGAATTAATACTTACATAAAAACAAAATTCAAACAGGAATTTAATATGATTAACCAGGGTTACACAACCTTAAGTGAATGATTATTTCACTAAAAAAAAAAAAAAAAAAACTGCATTAAGGGGCAACAATATGAGATGATACACAATATAGCCAAAAGTTAGTGAACACCTAATATTCACAATAATTTGTACTTGTTGAACATCCTGTTCTAGATTTAGCCTCAGTCTACAGTGCCTCTAGAGGAGGTAGAGTTGAAGGCCTTTTAAAGGGCTTAACAGAAGTAGCTTGGTGGTGCTGGGGCTCGATCTGGCCAACCTTCTGATTAGTAACCCAAAGCCTTAACCATTTGTGCCGCCACTGCCCCAATGCTTTACACTTTACATTGCTATGAAAATGTATTTGCTCCGTTCCTGATTTTACTTTATTTTTTGGGATATTTGTCACACAAAAAAATGAGATCATCAAACAAGTTTTAATATTACAATATTCAATGATTATGTATAATAATTCATTTATTAAAGGAAAATACCTGCCAAACCTGCCTGGCCCTATTTTAAAATATTTTTTATACCCTATATTTTATATTTTGTTGTTCTATTTTTCTCTGCAGCCAAGTATTTCTATATGTTATTCTTATTCTTAATCAATTCCCTAATTTATTTCTTATTGATAATTTAGATTTTAAGGTCACGAGCGGCTGTATAAGCATTTCATTGCATATCATGTTGTGTATGACGTGTTTAAAAAAAATTACAATTTTATTTAAGTAATTCCCCTTTTTTATTTATTTATTTTTTACTAAATGTATCTAGTGTTCCAGTTTATCTCAGATGGTCAGTGGAGCTAAAGTCAGGTCCAAAATTGGCAAATCGTGTCTTTATGTACTTTGTTTTTTCATGATGAAACAGTTTCGAGACTCTTAGTTCCAATGAAGTGTGATGGTGTCCATACATTTCTGGCCATATATTATATTACCCATCCAAATCATTGAATTCCAATCACTTCCATGGTCATAGGTGTATAAAACCAAGCACCTAGGCAAGCAGACCGCTTCACCAAACATTTGTGCAAGAATGGCTCGCTCTCAGGAGCTCAGTGAATTCCAGCATGGTACCATGATAGGATGCTACCTGTCCAAAAAAGTCCAGTTGTGAAATTTCCTCACTACTAAATATTCCACAGTCAACTGTCAGTGTTAATAAAAACAAAGTGGATGCGATTGGGAACTTAAAATCACAGATCGGGATCAGAGGATGCTGAGACGCATAGTGCAGAGATCGACAAATTTCTACAGAGTCAATAGCTACAGACCTCCAAACTTTATATGGCCTTCAGATTAGCTTAAGATCAGTGCGTAGAAAGCTTTATGCAGTGGCCAAGCAACTGCATCCAAGCTTTACATCACCAAATGCAATGCAAAGCATCGGACGCCACCATTGGACTCAAGAGCAGTGGAGACGTGTTCTCTGGAATGACGAATCACGCTTCTCTGTCTGGCAATCCGATGGACGAGTCTGGGATTGGCAGTTGTCAGGAGAACGGTACTTCTGACTGCAATGTGCCAAGTGCAAAGTTTGGTAGAGAGGGGATTATAATGTGGGGTTATTTTCGGCCACTCAGTACCAGTGAAAGGAACTCTTAATGCTTCAGCATACCAAGACATTTTGGACAACGCTTGTAAAGACAGGTGAGAGAATACTAACATTACTTTAGAATACTAAAATACATAGAATTTCTGTTTTATATAGTATTCTATATATGTTTGTTTGTATGTATGGTGTTTGCACAAGTAGTCACGCTGTCTGGCTAGTGTTTGCACAAGTGGTCACGGCGTCTGGACAGTGTTTGCACAAGTGGTCATCATCATCATCTTCTTTATTTAACAGCATCTGGAATTAAGTAGGTTGGTTCATAAGTGATTATAGCCTTTAATATTATACTGTGGGCACGTCACAAGCAATCATGTGCTTTAATGTCATCCTGTCACATGCGTGTCACATGCTTTCCCCGCAGAATGTAAAAGTACACGCAGGTAATGGTAGCACACAGGCTTCAGGATCTCCACAGGAGCACAGCCATGGGTAAACTGCATATACACAGGCGGAGCTGCGTACCCTCTTATAAAGTATTTGAAAAATTCTGCTTCATAAACAACCACCTAACAGCCTAATAACGCACAATGCACCTGAAGTGAAGGTGGACGTTACCTGGAAGAGCTTCTTCTCTTTGGAACTAGACCTCCGCCACCAAAGGCTTGAGCCGCTGGTCTCTTCATGTCCTTCACAATAGCTTGATCTTCGTCCTCGGACCTGCTCTGAGCCACCAGGTTTGCCATATTTACCCCTCCTGCCACTGCAGGGACCACATCTGTCTTAACATCTAAACAAAAAACAAAAAATTACGCACATGAAGAAACCACACGTAAATAACAATACGCACAGAAAAACAGACAAGCAATTATTAGTGAGCAATACACTGAAAACACAGCTCATTATAAAACACACTGTGTAGACAGGAAAGCATAACACACTTATCCCTGTTGACTAACTTAATAAATAAAGAAATCTCTACAAAGTGCTGATACCAAAAATACATTTATACCTCAGTCTGATCTTCACTTTATTAATGAATGCGTTTCATTACCTTTGTAAATCTCAGTTACTTTACACAATGACAAAATTTAATCTAATCTAATTATCTGCTGCATTAATCAAGCCCAAATCAAGCAAAGATTATGCAGGTTATTGTTAAGACTACATTCTAATACATGATTTCTGAGCATGTTTATGTTATAATACATACATACACAAGCACTTACCTTTCTCCATGACAGTCTGCTATCACTGCAGCTGCAATTTACACCCAATATAGCATCTGTAACCTAGTTAAATCCAGATTATACACGCTGAGAATTCCCTGTTAATCGACGTTTTAAATCTATTACGTATTTAAAATATTTGTCAATACACTAAAGGTTTGCTAGTTAGCGACTAGCATGCTATCAGTGCTAACCCTTTGTTTCACCGAGGCGGAAGAAGGCTCTATCGAAAGCTAACCAAACGCAGTTTAATGAGAAAAAACAACCAGATATATTTCAGGTCGAATAAAACGTTTTAAAAATAACGTATTTTCTTTATATTCTATTATTATCACGATTTATTAAAAAAAAAAAAAAAACGACGTCGCTAACAGCTGTGTGAAGGCAGCAACAGTTGTGGATGTTGTTGAGACGCTCCCCGGAAGTGTATTAAGCTTCTATTTTTTTTCTTACAAAATAAAAGTTTTTTTTTTTTTTTTTTACATTTTCTGGATTATTATTGTTATTGTTGTTGTTGTTAATGTTGTTTTTATAATAATAATAATAATAATAATAATAATAATAATAATAATAATGTTATCATTATTAGTATTATTATTACTTCTTGCATTTTTATTCAGTATTTATAAAGCACACTTAAAATAAATGTACTCCCAAATGAAACCATAAATCATGCATTCATTCATTCATTCATTTTCTATACCACTTATCCTGTACAGCAATGCTTCTCAAAGTCCAGACCACACAGCAAGTGAATCCGGACCCAAATTAGCCTCAAACTAGCGATGCAATATAAAACCGAAGTTCTCTTTGCTCATTTGTTTGTTTGGGTGGCCAACAGGAACGGAGTAGCCAGTGTCATCATGAACTATTGTGTCATAACGTAAGTGTGTCACAGGTGCCTCACCGACTGTAAGAGTAGGCAGCATCATCCACAACTGAATGCCCGTGTAATGGGGGCTGATGTAGCGGGCGTCCCTCACCATTTGAGGCCAACCTCCAGTCTATACATATCAAAAAGTGTCTGTTGAAATTCTAATGAAATAGTCGGCAGCGTCAACTGCAAATTTTATGTCACACTGGGAGCTTGTCAAATAAAAATGTGTTATACTCATCAATAAATTGTTGGTTTTGTAGTCTCTTTGGAGAGTGTGATGATGATCCTGGTCCAAGAAATTTTCCGTGTTGTTAGTTTAACTAATAATTTCCCCATTATCATGGCAACGTTAACGGAAAAGCAAGACTCTGGCATTTCTGTCAGTGTATATCCTGTCCCGTGAGAATGTCACGATCCAAATATGCAAAGAAAAGCTCAGTGTCACCATCTAGCAACCATACACTGTTTTTGTATGGTTGCCTGAGGTTTAGACAACTAATTGAAATCAGTGTCACGACTTATGCGTGCTCAGTTTTGTAATGAAATAAATGAAGAAGTGTGATGCTCGCCAATAGTGAGCGGCACCGTCGCAATACTCATGTGTTTTCCATGCGTGTCCATGCCAGAGCAAGATGAAAAATCCACACTTTTCAGGTCATGTGACAAGAACATACCAATCAGCTTCATTCTTTCTGTCCTCCTGGATCAGCTGTTAAAATTCTTCCTTTTTTCTTCATGCTTGAAGGAGGATGGGAAGCAGGCCATGGGACGGCAAGCTCCAGTGTGCTTTGGAAAGAAGGAGAAAGAGGCGCGGCGGGTGTTTTCCACACATGACATGTGAACATTCCCTTTGGGCATCATGTAACTTTTACTTCAAAATAATTTTGTTATTATAGCGTCTTGTTTAATTGGTTTATTCAGGCATAAAAATCCATTTTGCTTATTTAGTTTATTTTGGCATGAAAATCAGTTAATGATTTTGAAGATGACTTTCTAAAACGCCTGTAAACTTTTTAATGTTGAAAGTTGGCTCCAACTTTAGGTTGTTTAGGTTCACAAGCAACAATGTACAGGCAAACGAACTTGGAATGTATTTTGAAATTTTTCTGACGCTTGAATGTAAGTTGCTTTGAAGTTAGAGTTGCTTTGGTTTAAGCATCTGATTGCATTCAAGCTGACATTTTCCCCTACTTACAATGTATTTTGTCCCAGACTGCATTAAATGTCTTTTAACATATAATGCAGTCTGGGACAAAAATTGCATTTAATGTATCTTGCATGTTATATGCAGGTTAAATAAAAGTCATTTGCTTATCACAAATTGGTCCAGACTTTTGAACTTGAATAGAAATCAGATCCGGAGCTTGAAATATTAAGTTTGATCACCCTTGATGTACAGGGTCATGGGAGTCCTGGAGCCTATTCCAGGAGACTTATGGAGACAAGGTAGGGTACACCATGGACAGGGTGGCAGTACATCGCAGAGCACACACACTATTTTTGCTATGGCAAATGACTTGATCTGCATATCTTTGGACTGTGGGAGGAAACCCGAAGAAAAATCTACGTAGATAGATCCGAGGCAGAATTCAACCCCTCAACCCTACGCCACCATTGTGTCCAACTGCAAGTATAAATCATTTATCAAAACGTTATCTGAGATATATCAGCTCACCTGCTGCCCCTCACAGCTGTATGGTCCCAGGTTCAAGCCTGAGCTCAGGTTACCATCTGTGTGAAGTTTCCTCTGGATTCACAGATTTTCTCACGTGACTAAAACATGCCAGTTTGTGTGGGAGTGCCATGGTGCATGGTTCCCAGTGCTTTGTGATATATAGTTTTTCCATCCAGGGTGTACACCGGCCTCTCACGCGGTGTTTCATGGCCAAGTCAATGAGCACAGAAAGTTCTGGATGTGATTAGAGGGGAAATACTTCTTGTTTATGGTTTATTGTTTACAACGTAAGATGTACGGTACTTTAAACAGTAACAGTCTGAATTGAACGATATTAACCCGAGTTTAATTAAACATCCTGAAGCAATGTAACACCATCTGTTATACCATTTCCATGTAGTCAGACTTAACTTCACAGAAGTATAAATCAGCTTTAATTGGCTGTGTGATGTGTGTTAGAGCAGGGAAAATACTAAATTGTGTGGAACAAGAAATAATACAGAAAATATTGGAAAGTAAACTGCTGCAACCTCCAGCCATTTCTTACTAGAAGTAAAAGCCTAACCCAAAATTCTGGAGCTTCTTTGTTTGCCACTCCCAAGATATATACTTAGTTGTAGTTAATTGATCCTGCATAAGCTACAAATTTATCTATCTATCTATCTATCTATCTCACTCACTCATTCACTCACTCATTCTGCTAAATAATCCAGCTAGACTTGATCATTTTATGTACTGTACTTAGTTCCACAGTCATTCCACAAGGGGATGCCCTTAACATTCATGACCTTCTTTGAGCAATGAAACTTCACAAATCATTGTCTGAGTTCGATTCGGGGTCTGTGTGCATGGAGTTCGCATGTTCTCCCTGTGCTTGGTGGGTTTCCTCCGGGTACTCTGGTTTCCTCCTACAGTCCAAAGATATGCAAACTAGATTAATTGCTGTTCTCAAATTGCCTGTAGTGTCTGAATGAGTATGTGAGTGTGAATATGTGTGTGAGCCCTGGATTGGCGCCCTGTCCCTCGGGTGTACCCCGCCTCGTGCCCTAAGTCTCTTGAGATAGGCTCCAGGTCCCCCACGACCCTGAATACAGGATTAAGCGGTAATGATGAGTGAGTCAGTGAGTGAGTGAGAGTGCGTGGAGGTCACATGTTCACCCAGTGGTTGGTGGGTTTCCTCTAGGTGATCTAGTTTCTCCTATAGTGTAAAAACATGCAGAGTAGGCTGAAATTGCCCATAGTGTATGATCGGGTGTGAGCCTGTGATCTACAATAAGTTGGAACACCTGACAGGGAGTATGCCACCTTGTGCCCTAAGTTTCCTGGAATAGGGTCCAGGCCAAGGTGTAAAGACTTGAAAGCATACATGAAAATTTTTAGCATTTCATTTCTCAAGTATATAGTCCAGGGGTAGCTCAGTGGTTAAGGTATTGAACTACAATTCAGAAGATCCCAGGGTCAAATCCCACAACCACCAAGTTGCCACTGTTGGGCCCTTGAGCAAGGCCCTTAGCCCTCAATTGCTCAGATGCAAAATGAAAAAGAAATGTAAGTTGCTCTGGATAAGGGCATCTGCCAAATGCCTAGATGTAGATGTAGATATAGTCAGCTCAGGTGGAGGAGGCTCTACAGCAGTATTGCTCATTTGGAAATCTGAGGATCCAGGTTTGGGCCCTATTTGTGGTGGGTTGCCACACCCCATCCTACCCTTCCACTGCAAGCAGGGTTGGTCCCAAGCCTAGAAAAATGTGAGGGTTGTGTCAGGAAGGGCATCTGGTGTAAAAACTGTGCCAAATGGTGCTCTGTGGTGACCCCTTGATGGGAGCAGCTGAAAGAAGGTTAGTTGGATGAAACACAAAAAGTATTGGGCAGATGTTTGCACTTTACATGTTGGATTCAAATCTATTCGTTCTGTCAGTCTAGTTCCACAAGCATTTCATCCTGATAAGGACGATGCTGAACCCAAAGCCTATCCTGAATCCCCAATACTGCCATACCAGCCGTTTTGAGGTAGTAACATTTCCAGGATGTTAATTACAGGACAAAAAATCTTAGAAATTTTAAATATCTACCCATGTTACTCAGTTTAAAATGGCATGTCCAGGGTAGAGGGTTTGAGTCTCCCTTTCAGGTCTGTGTGTGTGTGAAGAGTTTGCTTGTTCTCCCTATGCTTGGTGGGTTTCCTTCATGTACTCAGGGGTAGGCTCCAGGGATAGACTCCAGGCCTCCCGAGACACTCTACTTATTATATCATATATTATTTATATGCACTTATGCGTAATCACTATTCCTGCGGTGGGTGTGATCGAACATTTCTAAGAAAAAAATGGAAGGAAAGCGTATGGTGTGGTTGCCGTGTGTACAAAGCTATTGCAGATGGTTTGCTTTGCAAATCTGAGAACAAAGTGAGTATGAATCCAAGCATCTGACGCTGATGTTACTTAAACAACCAATGCACCTATTAGTGTATTATTAAATTTCTGTTTATTTATTACACCCAGCTAATCATCTCTTAGTGTGAATGGAGGGTAAACGTCCTAATTTTTTTGCAGAATTGGCCAACTCTGACCACCTTGATAGAGACAGAGTTCATCCCCTTGCCCCAGAGAGAAAGAATAACCCCAGACTGAGGCTGCAGAGGGGTTAATAGCTGAAAGGAGGACACACCTGGCACCTGTACGTTATACTAATACACTTGGCAGCAGGCCGGTGTCAACTCTCCTCTAATTCCCCTAGAGAGCGAAGGACATGGCCTAATCCGTATACAGCGCTGACATTGCCTGTATCTCATACAGGATGTTAGCGGCTAGCTCTCTATGGACTCCCGTCCTTCAGTGTACGTTCCTTTATCCTAATAAAGAAGCCAAACCAAGCACACCATCATCTGTCACTGTTAGCCGCTTAGAAATGCACGCTTTTTCCGTTAACCATTCATTCAAGGTTTTATTTACTTTTATTTTTTTGGTTCATCTTTATTGCCCTCTTGTTATCACTCCCACCAAACTCAGTCTCTCATTACTCATCCATGATTATTACCATCCATTTTCCATATGCAGGGCATTTAGCCATGGATCGAAACAGGCGCAAAAAACAGCACTCAGGAGGGAGCGCGAAGGAGCGAGAGCAACCCTGCGCCCCCAGGAGACGATCTGGATTTTCACTCAAATGGGGACGCCACTATGACTACAGCCTTTATGGCTATACCTCGTCCTTCTCCTCCTCCTCCTCCTCCACCACCACCTCCTCCTCTTCTTCGTCCTCCTCCTCCTCCATTCATACCTCGATCCGTTTTCACCTACGCACTCTTTCCTCTTTCTGTCTATCCTTTCGCTTTTCTTTTTATTCCATGTTAGATCTTTCTTTTCTCATGCATCTTATTGCGTCTTTGCCTCAGCTCTTTTTCTTTTCTTTCTTTTCTTTCTTTTTTTTAATCCCATTACGATAGGGGTCAGTGAATGTATTAGATCAGGGACTTGTTAAAAAAAAATCGTGTTAATCGCATACAACAAACAAGAACTCAATTAAATAAGAAAATAATAAAAGCGCTATATTTATTACCACAGAAAAAAGCACTTTAATAAATCCATCAGGGGAATATTCTTTAAATCTGGCTGTATTCTCAGAATTCTAGCGGGATTAATTCTGCTAATTGCCTTCCGGCCAATTAAGAGCCTATTCCTCGCTGCAGCCTTTTGAAAACATAGAAGGGCTAATTGGATTCAATCCTTATCCTTCTCTTATAAAGCAAAAGAAAGCGTCTGAAGATATGAAATATTACCCCATGCATTGATTCAATTTAAAACACTTCTATTAATGTTCAACCCGCTCGGCATTGTTCTTCGCCTAAGAAATTAATTTCACAAGTAAAATGTTTCACCGCTATATCAGGCCGCGGTGACATGGAGGCCTGCCAGTTTCAGTGATTACATTTCCAGAGCTCTGAGCTCCCGAACCTTTCTGTCTTTGCAGCGCATGAATGATGTATGTGAAAGAGAGAGTTTATGGCTTCAGTCACTATTATGCAAAGTTTTATGGTAATGACTTTACTGCTGCAGCTTCTATCGCAACAGAAATGTAGTCCCACTGCCGTAGTGGTTCAGGATTCTAAACGGTGATCTACGCACGAGTTGTAAATAAAGTTACAAATCAAATGCCAGGGGAATAAAAATAGACATGTTAATTCTACAATTTCAGTAAGTGTTCCTTATTTCATTTCAATCATTTTTTTTCTCGGTTTTAGGGACTTTGGTTGTCCATTGGAGATGAAACACTTGAACTGAAAATGTATTTTGTAATCTGTTCTGTTTGTCAGCACTAGTCATTTTGTGTGTACAGTGGAACCTTGGATTACGGGTAACACGGTTTGCGAGTGTTCCGCAAGATGAGCAAAGATTTTTAATAAATTTTCACTTGAAAAATGAGCATTGTCTTGGTTTACGAGTATCATGTATCACGCATGCGCTTCTTGTTTTGCCGCCGAGCATCCTGTGGTGTGTGCGCGCGCGTAATTTGACATCGTGCCCCTTCACTATGTGTGTGTGTGTGTGTGTGTGTGTGTGTGCGTGTGCCCAGGCGCTGTGTGGGCACACGCACACACACACACACACACAGCGCGCATAAACGGAAACACTTATCTGTCGGGATTTGTTTTTACTTTTTTTAAAGGTAAAGTGCAGTGTTCATTTGTTTTATTTTTACTTTATATTTTGTATTAATTATTTTTATGTATTAATTTTTTTGGGCTGTAGAA
>JAOVVB010000037.1:35834678-35849961 GCA_028570985.1 Heterobranchus longifilis | reverse complement strand
CCATGATTTCTAAGTAAGAGAACTTGCAAAATCACAGGGTGATCAAATACTTACATATATATATGGGGTTTTTTTTTATTGATTTTTTTTTAAAGAATTAATTTACCACTGGTTATGTAACTCACAACTTATCACCGGCTCTGTAACTTGCAGTTGAATCATCACATGATTTAAATGTAGGGATTTTTTTTATCTTATAGAAATCCTTTAGACACTTTATTATGTCTACATGATTATAATATAATCAACACTCACATAAGATCCCCAAAGCACATAGTGTTGATAAAGCACCAAGCATTAAGAGGAGAACAAGAGTAGATATGAAGATCTTTGCTGTTTTCTTGTTGGCATTGAGCTCACCATGGTCAGAAATATCTGAGAAAAAAGGTTTAGTTATTTCATACATATTTTTCCTACGGGTGATTCCTGTCTCCAGTCCTGTAGACCCACTACCCTGAGTCAGTAAACTGTAGAACTGAGAAACTCTAAACAGCAGAATTCACTGATGTGTGTGTTTAAATATTTCGCCATTTCAAGGCTGATGGTCAAACTCGGAGTTAATTAGCTAATTCCAATACATGCTGTCAAAAAATAAGCTTATTTAGCACATTTTAAACAGGTTTTTAATAGATTTTCTTTTTTATTGCCAGAAAAAAATGCCTATAGGTTTTGTTTATTTAAGAAAAAAAGAAGTAAAATAACCTGGAACCCTGGAACAGTTTGACATTAGTAAATGTATTCATTAGTAAACCCATTCATCAATTTCTTCCACTTTACAATTATGTGTCATTTTGTGTTGGTCTATCACATAAAATCCCAATAAAATACATTGACATTTGTGGCTGTAACGTGACTGAATGTAGAAAAGTTCAAGGGGTATGAATACTTTGGCAAGGCACTGTGTTTATCTTAAAATAGAAAGAAAATGCTAAATTGTTAATGTGGTAGGGTTTTTTTTCTGCAATTTGTTATCCAAATTTCTCAGTAACATGACAAGCTTTGTGTTTTGTCTTTTTTATCTACAAAATGCATTTAAAAAAAAAAAAAAAAGGTTGAAATGACTATTTATAGCAGTGATGATAAAGCAATAACAGGAATTAAGATTTTTCATGGATCGCTTTATAACATATTTCTAATATTCATAATTTTTTATTATAAAAACAAGACATACCTGGGCACGGTTGGTGCAATGGATGCCAATTCTGCATATTTACATAATGATCATCTTCTGTTCTTGGTCCTAATGACTGAAAAATTTCTCATCACATAAAATGCCTGATCACATAAAACATTTGAACCATGAAAAAAAAATTAAGTATAAAAAATTTTAGATATCTACCTTTTGGGCACTTCCTGTTTTGTTCATTTTCTACACAGTGCTTTACAGTCTTAAAGCGAACTGTGATACCAGGAAATGGGGCAGTTACCCCACTATTTATAATCAGAAAGGAAGTGAGAGACTGCTCTAGTGCAGTACCGCACTGCATTTAGAAGCGCTGGATTTGTTATACTGTACGTGCATGTATTCAGAGTTGTGAGTGAAGCACACAACCATGATTACAGCAATATGTTTTTGGTGATCTGAAGTCATGGGCAAAAGTTAAAACCCCCTATATTAATTCTGTGTTTTTGTGTAAAACACATAATAAAAATCATCTGATCATATCAGGTTTAAGCAACTACAACTTCAGATGAATAACAATGCATAACCTTTTTCCATCATGCCATTAATTATTTAACAAAAAAGAGGCCTTTTTTTTTTATCTTGTGGGCAATAATAAATCCTACCTATGATTCAATAGCTCATAGATCCAACTTTAACAGCAATAACTGATTCTTTTCCGAGTGAATTTATCAGCCTCTCACATTGCTGTGCAGAAATTTTGGCCCATTCTTTTTTACAACACTGAGGTTTTGGGGCATTCGCTTATGTTTTCTTAAGGTCCTGTGACAGCTTTTCAGCTGGGTTGAGGTCTGGACTTTGTGGTTAGTTCAGATGCAGTTTTACAAACCTAAGTCATGCTTCAATGCTCTTCTTAGACAGAAGATCTTTCTCCTCAGCTGTCTTCTGGCAACCCTTACAAACAAACTTTAGGTTGTATCTGCCTAATACCAAGACGCCCTATGATCAGATATCTTTTGTAATGTTTTTACAGCAAAAAATTTGAAAAATTATTAATTGATGAAAATAATTAATAATTAATTAAAGGGGGGTGTGCAAACTTTTACACAAGACTGCAGATGTTGGGATATTCTTTTATTTCTCTATGAAGAGCCTCTTAATGTTTGCCAGGTGTACAGTAACCCCTCTGTAACAGAAAACAGATTTTACAATATTTTTCCATCTCAGGTTCCTGTTTTTCCTTATTTAAAAAATTATGGGTATTAGCTAGGAAGACCTGTGCAATAACACTTGAAATAATTATAAGTAAAATACTGGCCAAACTGTGCCAAATGAAACACTCAAGCAATAGGGATATCATTATATCCCTAAATATATATATATATATATATATATATATGCAATAAACAAAATCCCTAAATGCTCTGGGTTTTAAAAGAAGAGACAGAATTCATATAGCAACTTTCAACAAACTTTTTTTGGTTTCTCTAAATCTCTAGAACATAGGACACATTATATTTTCAAGCCATGTACATTTTATTACTTTCTTACATTTTCTTTAGTGCCATTTAAACTAAACATTATATTTTGATTTAGACAACCTACTGTAAATTGGTGCCAATTTATAAATATTAATACAAGTAGGTGATAAAAGGAAAATATGTTGCTCTGTCCTGCTCTGAGGGTCTTTTGAGGGACGACCTTTTGAAAAAAAGGTGTTCATTCTTCCAGAAAACCTCATAAGGAGCAGGAGAAAAGATGCATACATGATGTCATATTGTCTAATCATCTAAGACGAGCTAAAAATATAAGGATTTGTGATAGAAAAGTAAAACAATGGTTTCAGTAAAAAAAATAATAATTGTTGCTTTGTATTCAAACTTAAAGTGAGATATATATACAGTACTTATTACTAACAAATTATGAGTTTTACAATATCAAAGAATTCAACAACCAAAAAATTATCCTTTACAAAACATTATTATTTTCCGGATCAAATCCATATGAGAAAAAAAGTCTTTTTACCTTTCACATATGTATTTTTTTATCTTACGACAAGAAGCATCAAACCACTTGTGTGTGTTACCATTTTCATCACCCAGAGCAGCACAGTTCTCCCCAGAAGGGTCCTGCACTTTCCAGTTATCAGGCTCATATGGTCCTTCCGGTGCACTATACCAGAACCTTCATAAATAATATTAAAAAATAAATAAAAATTATATAAAAACAGTATATATGCAAAAATTGGTTTTTGATGTTGTTGGAGCACGGTAGATCTTATACAGGGATAGTGAAATGAGTTCATAGACTGTGTCCTTACGTTACACCCGTCTTGTTTAACGGCTGATTGTTCACCCACTTCCACTTTCCCTCAGTCTCCAAGTCATTTAAGCCAATCCAGTGTGTTTTTCCAATTTGAGAAGACAGAAAATCCTTATGCAGAAATGCATTTTACCAACTCATAAAACAGACAACAGCAATTCAATTTTATCTGAAAAAAACTGGAATGAGAAGCCCCACTACACTCACCTGTTCAGTTTGGCTGATTATAATCACCAGGTGTCCTCCTTTCTCCATACAGTAATGTCTACTCTGTGCCCAGTTCAGTTTCTCAGTGGAGAAGTAGTAACACTTTAACCCAAGAGACTTCCATCCTTCTCCACAAAGTGTACAGTTTTGCTGAGTTGGTTCTTTCAAGAAAATTTGATAAAAAAAAATAATAATAATAATATCATAATTATGAAAGGAGACTTTGGGGGTGTGTGTGTGTGTGTGTGTGTGTGTGTGTGTGTGTGTGTGTGTGTGTGTGTGTGTGTGAGAGAGAGAGAGGGAGAGAGAGAGAGTCTGAAATTACTGATGTGTCAATCCCCTTGAATTTAAGCTAAAGTCTTCAGTTCGACTCACATCTTACTTATTTAATTTTAAACTCACTGTGATGGTGTATTGATGCAGAAAAAAAAAAAACTTTCTTCCAAAAAATGTATGCGCTCACCTACACATGCCCATAAATATTATATATACACAGTATATACGTATATATTTAATCTCCCCAGATCTCATTGAGCAACCATGGGATGCACCACACAAACAAGTCCGATCCACGGATGTTATGGTTGATCAGTCTTTGCTCAGAATTGTGTAAGTTCCCCATGTGCCACCGGGGCAGCTCTGGGATATCGAGGTATGACTCCACAAGAACTTTGCGGGATGTTTTGTGGTTTCTGGCACCAGAACATTGGAACCGCAGATCCTGTGGGTGCTGAGGGGCACCCATGGATCAGACTTGATTGTCTGGCGGATCCTACAGTAGGTCTCAAGTTGGCAGTCTCTTGGCCTCTTTACCTGCTGGGCACCATGTGCAGTGGGCTGTGGTGCATTGGTTTTCTTCTGCCTTTCTATTGTGGCCAGTATTGACTTTTTAGGTGATTGAGTAGAGGGGGTACTAGGAGGGAAATGCTTTACCATTACACACAGTGATCCGTTCATGAACTTGCTCATACTTGGCCTTCAGCATCTCATAAAGATGTTTTGTCTCTAAAACAGAAGAAACGTGTTTCTAATTCAGAAAGGTTTTTGATAATGAGAGTGACTGAAAAAAATGACCAAACGTACCACTGTAGGCAAAGATGAGCCAATGATGCTTCACCTTTAGTTCTTTATACAGCCTTTCTGTCTCTAATACAAAAGAGAAGAATTTCTGATGCAATATGACATTAATGATCAAAGTAAAAAAAAAAAATAGAAAAAGGCTAGTCTTACCGTTACAAGAGATGAGCTGCTGATGCTTCATGTTATGCATTTCATACATACTCTCCATTTCTGATATTAAGGGAAAAGTTTCATCTTTCAGAATTTAATTCCCCCCCATACCTTACTTTGTGTAAATTATGTAAAGTAAGTAAAAATGTTTTTAAGCTTTTTATGACTCACGCGAAATCAAGTATGATTTTAACTAATTACCCACAATTACAATTTAAAAATTATCCACTATACAAATGCAAAAATACATAAAACAGTCAATGCAATATTATATCAGATTAAGAGTCAACTTGAATGTGATCATTTAATTATATTGCGTGACCTTTATTAATTTCACTCTGAATTTCCTGCTGAAATGTATTAACCTGTCTTTCCTCATGTAACCACTAGGTGACACCCTACACACAGTTATTTAATGATTAAAAAAAATAAGGGAGCACATTGGCTCAGCTTAAAGTTCCTCTAGTAGACAGAAGAGAAAGACATATAGTTCTTCATTAAAAATGTGTTCATTTATTATGGAGCTAGAAGCCAGTGTAAAAAGAAAAGCGTAATATTTAATCATAATTGTCCAGTCGATAGGTGTACACCAAAATTGTTCGGTAGGAATTTCAAGAAATATTTATAAAGTGTTACAATGGCTGCCACTGATTAATTATTGTTCAATAATAATTAATATTAAATTATTAAGTAGGTAAGTAAATACGTCATGTAAATTATGACATGAGCAAGCGGTGCATTTGGCCAGAGGTTCTAATGGATGCAACCTTCTTACCCTTTACTTGATAGTCTAGCATCATTAGTGGGGCGGTAGCATTCTCATGCTTCTCACTTAAATTCTCAGTAGAAGCAACTTTATTGTGATCTGTTGAATAAAAACACCACATCATGCATAAACATTTTTATTGGCCCAATTACTGAAAGTTCTCAGACAACCTATTGTATTGTATGTCGTTAGTCTAGATGGGTGACACAGGGCTTTCTTCTCACTTAAATCTTTTTAATTAGAGATATTATTGTGACTTGTTAAATGAGAACAGGATAAGGAATACTTACACAAAATGCCCAAAGCACAGAGTGCCATTAAAGCAGCAAGCATTAGGAGACAGAGAGCACATATGATGATCTTGTAATCAAATGGAGATAAGGCTAAACGATAAACACAGTTTATACTGTAAGTAATCTGTTCGTTAAGCATATTTAATGTAGCTAAGCTGAAGTGGCATAACCAGTATAAAGATGAAACAAAGCAAACACATAGTCTACCTGTGCATGTTTCAGGTGTTTGACACTGCTGCTGTGTAGTCACATTAACATCATCCTCATTTCGTGGTTCTGATGAGTAAAAACTTCTTATTCACAATTCTTGTTCATGCAATTTTAGCAACTTTTCCCTAATAAAAATGTTAATACTGTACATATCTAAACATAATAACTCTTCACCTTTCGGAGAATGCTTGTTTTCATGATGTTTCCTTCTGGAGTGCTCACAAGTGTTTTCCATTTTCTAATCTTACTAGTACTTTTTATTAGAGACTTACCCTCTGTTTGGAGCAGTAAGCAAGTTAGTAGTGAGAAAAGACTACAACTCACTAATTAAACAAAACATTGGTTATTGGGAAAACTGCCCTGTTTCAGGATTAAACTGACATCATTAAAGTTTTTAAATGATCAAATCAACATTTGAATGTGACTAGTGGCATACAATGCATGCTAGTATTCCTGTGGAAGTGTGGGCGTGGCCACGTGCGTGCGGAGAGGGGCGGGGCAAACCTGCAGGTAACGTGCAAGGATTCTCAGCTGTATCTAATTACTAACGGCCGATCGGAGGTGCGTTCCGACCGGCCTGAAGCGAAACTGCTCAGTTCAAAGTGAACGAGTGTAGGGAACGAGTGAACACTGGGTCTTCACTTCGCCTGAAGTGGGAATGGAAAATTTCCCATCAGTCACTGCGCCTCGCAGGAGCGTGAAAAGAAAATAGATTTGTTTTTTTTTATACTCGCTCGAAAAGCGATTTTTTTTTTTATCTTGTAAATTAATAAAATACCCAATTTACAAGTTATATACATTTCAATAATATACGTTTTATATTGGTATCAGTTTTTGTTTCAATAAATATTTAATATTTAATGTCCGCAGTATGAAATTTCCACAGCTGCAGCGACAGGTATCCGAGGTGCTTAAGTTACCATAGTAACGCATGGAGGAAGTGACGTCGGTGCTAGTGACGTTGCGGGGTGTTCCAAATTGTGGAATTTTGTCGAGGGAAGTTCCCTTAACCGACATTGCCTTTACACAAAGCAAGAAGTAGGGAGCACCCTGTCAAGTACATTTCGAAATGGAACGCAGCCATAATGTTATAATGTAATGACACAGATAGATAGATAGATAGATAGATAGATAGATAGATAGATAGATAGATTTTGTTTGTTTTTGCATTAATTCCTGAGATTGCTTTTTACATTATCATTAGATGGAGTAATTTGTTTTGATTGTAAGGATGTCTTCTCAGTGGAAATCCTTTTCTTTAAAATTATATATTTTACTATTTGATAATTTCATCCAAAGGTTCAATTTACTATGATAAAAATTTGCTTATTATTACTAAAGTTTTGCTCACTCCCTCATCTTCCATAGCACTTTATCCTGTGTACAGGGTCACGGGGGGCTTGGAGCCCATCGTAGGGCACAAAGTGGGGTACAACCCTTGGGGTTTGGGGTGCCAATCCTTCATACAGTAGGTCACACATCCACACACTCATTCACACACTACAGCAATGTGGAAATGACAATTAGCTTAACCTTCATGTTTTTGGACTGCAGGAGAAAACTAGAGTACCCGGTGGAAACCCACCATACACACACAGACCTCGAGGTGAGACTCGAACTCGTACCCTGGAGGTGCAAGGCAGCAGCGCTGACCACTAACCCCTGTGCTTCCCCAAAGTTTTACTTGTGAATTACATCCAGTTTTAGATCATTCATATTCATAAAAGATGGGTCATTAAATTAATAAACCCTGTTGCTTTCTTATGTTGTCAGTGTTCCAGCCAAGGAATAACCTGTACATGTGAAAAAATTATACTTTAAAAGATTTACTTTTGTGCAATTTATCCAAGCGTGCATACTTAACTTGCATTTACATTTAAAAACAGACTGAATCCAAAAACTGCTAGCATATCAAACAATCAGATTATTGAACAATTATAAATGATCATCATTTATTGTAATGAAACATGTTTACAGACATAAATGTACCAAGAAAAATAAAACATTAAATGTCTTAAAGATAAGACATTATTATTTTTAACATTTAACAATTCTGTACATTTCAGTAGTTAGAGGATTTCCTGATGAAATTAAACTGTCATACCCTAGGTGACCACTAGTTGGAAATAAAGAACTCAGTAAAGCTATTTTACATGCATTCCGAATACATGGTAACTCTGGATGATTATTTATTTGTTTGTTTCTTTGGGGTTTTTTTTATTATTTGTTTTGTATAATTTTTGGATTAGCTCTCTCATTTGAAGCTTAATTAATATTATTAGCATTAGTCTTCATTCATCTGTAGTATTGTTAAGAAGTTTAAATTCATAGTCTGCATGTTACCTTAAGGTGGCTGTGTGTAAATACAGAAATAACTAAGAGAATGTAAAATGTATCAATTTACAAATGTGACTGCTTTTTTTTTTTTTTTTTTTTTAATAAAAGCAAGTTCTGGACCCATTTGTGCTAAAAGGTAATCAATTCCAGGGGACAAAAGAAAAACATAAATCTGCAGGTTCTCAGGTTTTCTAGGTTTTTTGATGGTAATGACCTCCATTCAGTTCAACATTTCTTTTGTATGTTGCCACACATAACCCATTATTGCTGCTTGGGAAAAAAAATCAGGCATAATGCAAATCCTTGTCTATAGTTGTCCATAACTAATAACACACAAACACAAGTTATACACATGTTTGCAAGTCCCTGAGTAAATTATACATGTTTTACTTTTTACAGACCCATTTTTTTAAGGTATGGCAAGAAGCATCAAACCATCTATGGATATTACCATTTACATCCCCCAGAGCAGCACAGTTCTCTCCAGAAGGATCCTCATTTTTCCAGCTGTCTGGCTGTTTTGGGCTCTTGCTATACCAGTACCTGTATGGACACCGAAGACTGAATTTGGTTAATATTTTACAGAAAAAAATGCCTTTGTATGTGCATAAGAAGAAGTGTATAGAGTATATGAATAACACAGTTCTTACGCTATGCCCGTCTTATTTAAGGGCTGCTGGTTTACCCACATCCACTTCCCTTAGGTCTCCAAGTCATTCAAGCCAATCCAGTGTGTTTCTTTTATATGCGATGAGACAAAATCCTGACGTGGAAAACAACATAGATACTGTATATCTCAGTACACATGTAGGCAATGCGAGGGGATTGGTTTTATTTAGGATGATCATTAATATATCAATTAGTTACTACTTGACATTAGCATTATATGCTTGTTTTGTAACATGAGTACATGAAAGTTTTTAAAATATTTTTTTTAAAAATGCAAATGCCTATGAAAATGATTATATTTTTGTCCTATAACTCTATGGGACTTCTACACTCACCTGTTCTGCTTGGCTGGTTATAATCACCAGATGGCTTCCGTTCTCAACACAGTTATTTTGACTCTGCGTCCAGTTCAGTTTCTCAGTTGAAAAGTAGTAACGGTCTTGGAGATGTTGGGCTCTTCCACAGTGAAGACTGTTGCTTCATCTCTGGGTCGTACCCGTACACCCAAGGTTCGTCACCGGTAATGATCCTTCTTGGCTTGGAAGTTCTTGGCAGACTTCGACATGATGTTCCTTCTGCTCCTGGGTCAGCAGCCTGGGGACGAACTTGGCAGGAACACGGCGAAAGTTCAAATCACATGTGAGGATCACCTGGACTGTTCTGTATGACATACCGACAACAATGTTGTGGATTGTTCTTTGATGTTCACCATGCATATGTTGCCGACATTTTCAGGGGTTGAGCTCATTGAAGGTCTTCCTGATCTCTCGTCATCTTCCAGTGAGGTTCTTCCGCTCTTGAGGCACCTTGCACGACTCGTTGCAGCATCGCCATAAACTTGCCGAATCATGGCAAATGTCTCTTTGGCAAATTTGCCCAGTTTCACATGGAATTGCACGTTCGCTCTTTGCTCTAACTTGCTGTCCATGATGAAATAGCAGACATGGTTATGCACGTGCTCAGAATATCACCAGTTACACGGCTCCCCATGTACACAGTGCGATGTCTTTTGGCACACTGACTCATGAAAGTGTTATCATCTGCTGGTGTGTTGCAAAATCTCGAAACTTTTTGATACCACCTCGTAGTAAAGTTATGTACAATGTTTATATGCTAAGTATTTCTGCTAAGAAGGAAAAAGAAAAAAGTTCAGGTCTGTGTTATTTATGTGTTGTGATCACGATCACTACAGGATATAAGTCTAAATAATCACAACAAATATCATGATCATTTTAATCCGTAGCGAGGACCACTAGTGGTCAGTTTCTAAAACTAAGCTATGGATTAGCATAATGTGCTGCAGCCTCCGCAGTGAAGTTTGCATAAAATTCATGGCTAAATCAGTGAAAACATTTCATTGGCCTGTTTCCCGTTTCCCTTTTATAAAGTTGATTTTGCACTTTGCTTAATGATGATTTTTTTTTTTTCCCTATGCAGTAAAAGTACAGGAGCGGGCCTGTGGCTAACTCTCTGCCTCAGCATGCGTTCTTCAACGTCACGCTCGGTTTATCTGCTCCTTGATGGCTCTAGCCTGAGCGCCGGCCCGGGCATCAATTCTCTATTAACGTCGCCTGTCACCAGCAAGCTGCTTACGGTCGCCTCATTCCTCTGAGTGACTGTTTACATTTCTACTAATAATGTGTTTACTCAAGCTGTCCGGTGCGTCACAGCCGCTGACAAATCCTCCTCAAGTATAAAGGACTCAATGCGAATTAAGTGACTTTTCACGAAACAAAGACAGAAAGAGAGAGCGAGTGTTAATACAAGTGGGAGCAAGTACAGATGAATGCGCGCGTGTGTGTGTGTGTGTGTGTGTGTGTGTGTGTGTGTCAGACCGGGTGTTAGCGAGGGATCTCAGAGCTTTGTCTCTTAGCGAAAAAAAGATTTAGCCTAATGATGCAATTTAAAAACAATAACATTTGCGGGTAACAGCCAGCTCTTAGCCTGGATGTGCCGGGACAGAGAACAGAGAGCTGTTTGAAAGGACCAGGATTGAGGACACTCACTAAGTAGCCCAGGACTAATGTACAGAAGATGTGTCTTTAATTTAAAAACCTTAATCCGAGGTCCTTTGTGAATTCTTTCTGCGATTATGGAAGCTAAATCTGACTAGCCGATGTTATTAAACATTAATTTAGTGACATTTTAAATCCCTGTGGGTGCCGTATAACATTTAGGAGCAAATTATCACTATCTAAAATGAGAAAAAAAGGAGCTTTCTGTGGGAAATGTGCTAGGAGGACACATTTTAATAACACTTGAGTCTGTATTAGGGGGAAACTACTAGGGTTGTACAGTTGTATTTTGGTGCTACAGCGTAATATTTACTTTAAAACCTTAAGCAAGTTATACAACTGAAATGTAAATTCAAAGCTGTGAGTTTTAAATAGTTGTTTAAATTTTGCGTAGAATTGGTTTCGTCCCTAGTTATGGAGTCAGGACTACCACTGTCATGTTAATGCTGAGATATGGGATCTTTCGTATTTTAACAAAACATGTACACAGTAGGTGTATTAATGTTGTTGAGCTCCTGCGAAAAACGATCTCACTTGTGTTATAGCAGCGATAAACAATCGTTCTCTCATCTATTTTCTCTACATTCTCTATTTAATAAGACAAGCACACACAGCTTGATACAGTATGCTTCTCTGTCTAACTGCTACTAAGCAGTGACACTTGAGACTCCTTCCATAAATGTTAAATAAATGTTTCATTTAAAGGAATTCAAACATTTAAGCATATTTAATCCATTTCTTGAAGAGTCCCTGCAACAAAGGTTTTTTCTATGGTTCCAATTCATTAATTATCTGATCAACCTTAAAGAACTCAAACAACCTTTTTTATATACTTTATATATATTTTATACAGTATATTCTCCAGTACTTGGAGAATATACCCTTTTCCCAGTTGTGTTGGACTAATGGCACTTAGTTATTAACCTAGTTAACCCAGTGTAAGTATGTATCCAATGATGTAAACATTGAAGCACTTTTTGTAAGTCGCTCTGGATAAGAGCATCTGCCAAATGCTTAAATGTAAATGTAAATATACAGTAGTACTGTAATGGGTGTACAACTGGGTATCTTCCAGAAACCATTTTCTAGAATAAAGATCCCTTAAAGGTTCTTTATCTGTCTCTCTGAGGGAACCTTTAAATAAACTTATCATGCAAAAGTGCCTGAGCTACTTTTATTCAAATTAAAAAAAAATAAAAAAAATAAAATCTCAGGCTTTGTGCTATAAATATTTTATTTATTTATTTATTTATTTATTATATGTACTGTATGCTAAATTCCCAGGCTGATTTTTTTTTCCAGTCCACCAAGTTCTTTTAAACGAAATAGGGTGTTTTATGTTTTCACAAAAGCTACAAAGTATTATGAAAAAAACAAACAAAAAAAAAACTCTGTCTAGTACTGTATATGCTGATGCTTTGTTTCCTCTTCCACAATACTGTACATACTAAAAAGTCATTTCTCTGCAGTGTAATTGTCCTGAATAAGCAGCGGGATGAAGAGAGCATCTGGAAAACCAAACAGGAAGCACAGAGAGGATTTAGGAGATGAAATACAAACATGACAGCATTTCCTTGGCACAAAGCTGCATTCAGTGCCGAGCGTCTCACTTGCAGAATCTGGACCCGTCATGAACATCCAGTCAGTTGTGTTCTATCAGCATCGGGGATTCTGAATCTTGAAGGCTGCTTAGCACGGGAACAAAGAGCTGTCATGTTTGATGTAGTTTTAGTGGAACATGAAATATCTTAACCATGCCTATTTCATGCTTGTCTGCACATACTGCAGAGAAGGGACGCCTAGGCATGATGTTTCAAAATCGAATTTACGATGGTTTACGCCAGGAAAGCACCACAGTCTGAGCAAAGTGACTTGAACAAACAGAACAAACTGCCACGTTGATAAAATATCACCGAACAACACATTAAAATTCACATCTTGGTGCTACACTGGGGATATGTTGTGCTTTACAGTTAATATTTTGTTTTGATCACTATTTTCTCTTCTTCTTTGTCATAAGCACCAAAAGAAATTCGGTATACGTTTTTGAAAAAAATTTGAGTTCTTCAGTTCAGCTGTCCGTCTCAAGGAGCCCTCATACTATTACTACTACTAATAAGAAGAAGAAGAAGAAGAAGCAGAAGAAGAAGAAAAAGAAGGAGAAGAAGAGATGGCATGGCAGTTTATTGATTAGCACTGTTTTCCTCAGACCTCCAGGGTTTGAGGTTCAAATTTAGGTTATAAACTCACCTTCAGTCTGTGTGTGTGTGACTACTCTTGTGCCTCACCTTAAGCCCTCCAGGTATCCATGACCCTATACATGGTTAAGCAGTATAGACAATGGACAGATGAATGGATTAATGGAAGGCTGGCTGAATTTAAGAAGAAGAAGAAAACTTACAACCATTAAGCCTTCTTCAGTTATTTCTTTTGGAAAGCCCTGAAGGTTCCATCTACAGTAGAACCTACTTGAAATTGTTATGGACGCTATAATCCCTAATTATTGAATGAACCTTTAAAGAGCCTTCAAGAACATTTTTCTTTCTAATAGTGATTGTTGTAAGTGGGTAAGTGTGGTGCACTGCTCTTCCTACTACCTACAGTTTAGCGGTGTCTCTGGGAAGTTGTGTTTATAAGATCCCTTATATAAGAGTGTTATAGAACCTACAGTTTACATGCTTAAATAACATAAGAAAACTGAAAGAAACTTGAAAAAACCGTATCTTTTATAGAGAATATATGCATTAATTAATTAATAGGGTAGCTACAGTATGTGCTACCTGGAATTCTTCAAGCTTCTCCAGCTGCCTTTTTTGCAGAAACCTTTAAAGCCTCTATGTCAAAATGTACAACGTAGGTTTTTTTTTTTAAAGATATGAACCCTTAATTGTCCAATAAACCCTTAAAGAAGACATTATAAGTTTCTAACTTTTGATTTTTTATTTAGAAATCTACAGAAAGAATTCTTTCTGCCACTTCGTGAAGAGATGGATCCAATCCAATTGGAAGCAACTTCATCCTAAAAACAAATGAAAAGCCCAGACATACTGGTAACATACAGTAACAAAGTACTTCTGGTCAAGACAATCACCACCATTTAACCCTACTAGGCAGGATTTCACCTCCAGAGGGGGAGACTGATGGGCCTGGAAAAAACTATTTGCTGTTTTCAGGTGGTTGGTCTCCAAAGCATCCATTATAATGTGGAATAAGAGAATGCAGAACTCCAGATCATAACCATTACTGTCCAGAGTTAATGCACGCCCACTCGTTCCCGCTCCCTAAATGCATGGCTCGGAGCAAATCTCCACTCGCTTTTTAGTCATGGTGTAACATCTGGATCTGCTAAAGGAACTAACGGCCTCGCATGTCCGCTGTCATTTAACCTGCAAGCTGTTGACCTCCATGTTGAAAAACTGTCTGGGACATTTTTCCTAAAGTCTCACTCGTTATGTTTTGTGTTGTGATTTAAATCACACAAGGACCCTCGACGCTGAAACTCTGAAAAGGGTCTGGTTGTAATTATCGAGATTTCTTTCAGGAACGTTTACGTTAATGTGCAGATTATCACACTGCTGTTTCAAATCCATGTCAGATGCGGCACGCTAAAGGTTTTAAGAGCTATTCTCAGGAACATGTGTATATGAGGGCCGATTAATCTCTGCAGTAAAGAATGCGTACACACGTGTTAATGCGATACACGGCAGACTCGTGGTGTGGACGAAATTAACGTATAAACTTTGTTTTCACAGCCGACATTTCAAAATTTTGGTCTTTTTTTAAAACTTTTTTATAATTAAATGGAACATTTGTTTTTGATTAAAACATTTAGTTTGTTTGTTTGTTTGTTTTGATTAAAACTGACCAGTAATGCAAAGCTTTTTGCTCATGATGTCAATGTTTTATACAAATTTTTAACAATAAGTTAACAAGTTAATTTATTATCCAAGACAACAGTATATTTCCATTATGATATTAAACATGCCTACTAAATATTACCGATATCGTTCTTTTTTTTTTTGCTTGTTCTTTTTTATGTTTATAAATAACAGAATCTTTGCTAAGGATATTAACATTTTATACTATATATTATTAGTCAAGTTCAAGATAT